>VXBN01012301.1:279907-293567 GCA_013397395.1 Sinosuthora webbiana
CCCCCCTTATTTCCTCCCCCGTTTGTGAAGGGGCTGGGAGGAAGGTGCCGAGTGAGGCAGCAGAATGTGGGGAGGGGTGTGCCCGGCTCTGGCAATCCTGTTCCCGGTCCTTCCCAAGCCCGTAGGATGCCGTGTCCTCTCCCCACCCTGACACAAACAGACCCATCAGCCAGGGCTGGAAGAGATGCCTCTTCCTCCTCCTCCTCCTCCTCCTCCTCCCTCCGCTACCGGAGGATCTCACTGGAGAGGCGCTGGGGCAGCAGCCAGATCCGTCACACGTGGGATCGGCTTAGCTCAGCGCCGCGCCGGCGCTCCCTCCCCCCGCCGCCATCCTCCCCTCCCTCCATGCCGCCCCTCCCTCACGGGGCGGGGCCTCCGCCGGCGCGTGGCCCTCCGTGACGTCACCCTGACGTCACCGCGCCCTCCCCGCGCAGCTCCCGCCCCTCCCCGCGCGCGTCCGTCCCTCACGCGCGTCCGTCCCTCACGGGTGTCCGCGACAGCCGAGACTGTCCCCTCAGGTCCGCGACACCCCGCGGGACTGTCCCCCCGGGCCAGTGGCGCCCGCGACTGTCCTCTCGGACCAGTGATACCCGCAACTGTCCCTCCAGGCCCGCGACTGTCCCCCCGGTCCCTGACACTCGCGACTGTCCCCCCGGGCCAACGACACCCCCCGGGCTTGTCCCCCCGGGTCCGCGACACCCGGGACTGTCCCCTCGGTCCAATGACACCCGGGACTGTCCCCTCGGGCCCGTGACACTCTGCCCGGGGCCCCCCGGCCCCACCGAGGGGCTGAAACTGGCTGTTCCCCGCCGGCCGCCCTGCCCTGCTCACCGCGCAGCCCAGGCGGCCGTCAGGGGAGAATTCCAGGGGCTGGGAAGTGCCTGCTGGGTCTCCAGGAAAGGAAAATAAAATTTTAGGGACTCGGGAAGAATTCGGTCGTTGCTGAGAGCCGTCATCCCGTCACCAAGCCTGGGCGTCGCACTCACGCTGCCGTTGGCACGGTCCGGCCCCTGCCAACAGTCCCGGGTTTAAACTGCGGCTTTCTGGGGCTGCTCAGAGAAAGGCGCTGGAGCCCGGCGCTCCTGCAGCTCCGGCACCCCAGGGCGCCCTGTCCCTGTGTCACCATGTCCTGCGGCTCCTCCACATCCCAGTGCCCTTGGATTCCAGGGCTCCAGCACCCCCGGGTCCCTGTTTCCTGCTGTTCCCTCATGCCGGTGTTCCCGCGTCCCGATATCCCCTCAGGCCAAGGCTGCAGCAGCACCACCGGCCCACCGGCACTGCCCAGCCCGCGCTCCCCCTCAGCTCCTGCAGCTCCCGCCCGGGGTTTGCCCAGTGCTTTGCAGCATCAGGCAGGAGCGGGATGGGGCTGCCAGGTCCTGGTGTAATTATCTACAGCAATCGCGTTCGCCTAAATTAAGGAGGGCTGGTGGCACTGAGCCATGTTCCCCTGCAATTTCAGAGACATCCATGGATTCTGAGTTCCTCCACCTGTCCAGCACCGAGTGCCTCCCAACCAAAGACCTCCTGGCTCAACATCCAAGACTACAAGAGCTGCCAACTATTTCCAGATAAGTCATTATAATGTTTTTACTGGGGCTGGGGGAAGTATGTGGATGTACTTTCCAGCAGGGACTAATGGACAAGGTGGGAATGAGTGGACGTGCGCAGGGCTGGGAGGTCAGGCCCACTGGAGAAACGCGCCTCTTCCTCCTGATGCTGACCACTGTAAAATGGGATATAATTCCCTTTATTTGGTTTGTTTTGCCATGAAGTGCTGAACTCTGGCTCAGCAGTGGGGCAGGCTCTGCTCCTCCAGAGTGGGCAGGGAAAAGGGGCTGACCTGGCCCTGCCCCAGCAGGGTGAGCAGCACCAATGTGCAAAGGAAATGGATGGGGGGGATTAAAGAACAGTCTTTTTCTCCCCACTTTGAGCCTTCTTTAGATCTTAGCTATTTCTTGTAATAATCACCGGGAAATTACTAGTCAGGAGAGCAGTTCCTGGGGTTATATTACCCCTTTAATCTCCCTGGCAGCGGTGCAGAATTTTAAAGGGGCTCCAGAATGAACAAGCGCAAGAGAGATTTTGCTGATGGACAGAAGAAACTTCAGTGCAGCTGCTTATGGCTCAGAAAGAAATTTGGATTGCTATATATTAAAAGGAAATCTCCACTGCTATCCCTTCCATCAGCAAACGTTACAGGTCAAATGGCTTTGGGAAGACTTTATCAGTACATTCTCTCTCCACCTCCCCCAGAGCTGAGGCTGGGTTCAGGGGGGTGACGAGTTTCAATCTGTTCACTTGGTTTTGCTCTTTCTCAGCACTCTGCTGTCACAGCAGAAGCCAAACCCACGGCACCAGGGATGCTCTGGGGACACGCTCAGCACCTGAAGCCCACAGGTGACAAACCAGGACCCGCTGTCCTGCTCCTTTGGCAGCAGCCACCAGCACCCAGCCCCAATCCCAGATTTTCCTCCAGCCCACTGAGAGTTTGCAGGCTTGCCCTCTCCTCTCCTCCTCTCCAACCTCTAATGTTCATGCTAAAAATCAAAAATCCCAGCGGAATTTGGGAAGTAGCTAATGAACTGCAAAGCTGACATCTGTAACCGCCAGCCAGGGATAACGTTCTCCCTAGCTGCACAATTAAAAGTTGGAGCATTTAGTCCAATAACAAGGAAAGTTACTGATTCAAACCAGCCCAGATCCTCCACGGTGGCTCCGCAGGACAGACGAATTCGGGACAATCACATCTGTCCACATACTCACGTAGCACCTACTCTCATTGGCAGCTTTTAGCCTCATCAATTTCCATTGAGTTTTTACAACTCCTGTTTCATATCAGAGCAGAGTTTGTTAAGATCAGCATTTATAAGGCCAAAGTGACATGAGACCCCAAATGTCCTTGGAGATGCGTGGGTCCTGAGAGCCTGATGTCTGAAACAATGAGATCTTGGGCTCCTAAACCAGCTGGGTGTGGGTTAGGAATGCTGTTCCAGGCAAGGAAGGTGGCAGGTCCCAATCTTCCAGGCTCTAGCCGTGTTCCTTGAACATCCCATCTTTGCCATGCAGCAGTGCCAAGGGGCTGCATCCACCTCACGCTGCCTGCAGAACGAGTTCATCTATCTGGGGCTGTAGAAATCTGCATTTATGTTTTGTATGCTCTATAAATTCAGTGTCATAATAAAAAGGATCTAAATCTACTGAATAATTCATTTTCATGCATAGGGAAGAAATAATGACCTATATTACATTCCATCTATCATTTAGCAGGTTGTGGAGATTGATCGGCCGGTGGGTTTCGGAGGTCCCCAGTGAGGAGCAGGGCCCTGCCTGCTGCCCGGCTGTGGCTTCACCTGACAAACATTATTTAGATACAATTCCGGGGGGTGATATGCTGGGGAGCTGCCAGGAAGTCAAAGATCATTTAAAATGCAGAATATGTCATTGCAAACAATTGGTCTTCTTGGTGCATCTGCCTCAGGCGTTACCCCAGTGCCTGCAGCACCCCACAGAGCCACACCAGGAGAGGGGCTGTGCCAGCCCTGCCTCAGAGGAGACAGCACAGGGGATGGAAGAGGTGTCTTCAGGGTCTGGGGTGTCAGACTGGTCAGGGCTGTCTAGCTACTATCCACATCTCCAAAAAGCTGGGCAAAGACTTCCTGTGTGTCCCTGGGATTCACAACAGAGGACAGGCTTTTAAGTGCACAGCACTCAGCAGCTTTGCTTGTGATACTTGTAGACAAAATTTCAGGGGAGTGCAGACTTAGTGTGTTGGATATTTTTGATTTCATGTGAGTCTGCCCATCCATTAACGTCACCTGTTTCTTCGTGGTGAGCTCTACGCCTCCTCCCACATTGCCAACCCCTCTGTTTCCACCTGCTCCATCACCTGAAAGGAAACCACCAAACCCAATGGCCACGAGCACTGCCCAGCCCTGGGGCTCACAGCAGCCCAGGGCCAGGCAGGAAAACCAACAAAAGCCACAGAGTCTGGCTGCGCAGGAGGGAGTTACCTAAAAACACAGCAGCCAGTCCCTAAACAGGAATAGGTTATCCCAGAACCAGTAATTTTAGGGCAGCAGTACTGGTTCACACCTGGTCCAAATGTGGCTCTATATTTTGGGTAGACACTGGAGTTTTTCCCCGTCGAGTTGCAGATCAGCATCGGATTATTTCAGCATTTGCTAATGAAGACATTACACTGACCTTATTAAAAACATCGTGATTTTCATCTTAACTGAGAAAACAGCGTTTTTTCAACTGTTTCAAAAGAAGAATAAAACCCAAATATTATCAGGCCCATCTTTCATATGATAAGGGAGGAGGGGGAAGCTCTGCAAGGAAAGATTTCAAAGCCTGCTTTGTTTTCATCAGCTTTGAAATCAACAGACAGCCCTGAGAATTTTGTTTTTCAGAACCACAGTGTTTAATTCTATTTACTACTTCCAGGCAATTCTATATATACACACAGAGAAAAACCCAAGCAGCTCACTTTAAACAAATCCTCCTGCTTTTTTCAGATGTGTCATTCCTCCTGCGGGTAGGATTGCAGGATCCAGATCAATTAAGCTAAAGCCAAAACCAAAGCAGGGAGGAGAGGAAGGGGAAGAGGAGGGTTTGTGCTGTCCCTGGGCAGCTCTCCCTGCTGGATCTGGTGGGGGTCACTGTCCTGTGGGCACCTTGGCCTCACCTGAAGGAGGGGGTTAGTGGGGAATTTCCCAAAGACTTTCCTGGCTCTGTTGTCTGATACAGCAGCTGGAACTTCAGCCTCTCATTCCTGTGTTTGGACATATCCAAGCACCCCAAGTTACCCCTTGTGTTGTCTCTCACCCTGGGGTGCACAGAGTTATGCCAGAATCCCATTTCCTTCCCTCTCCCAAAACCAGGCTGTCCACCTTATTTCTCTCCCTGATTAATTTTTACCAAAGGCCTTTAAGAGCCTCTGATAAACTGCTCCCAAAGTCCAAACTAATATTATTAACTATGAATCTTCTTCTATAAATAATTCCCAGAAGTAGATCAATGCTACCACTGAGTCAATGGATTCACTGGAATCATTTCTTCCTGTTACTCCTGGATTTTTTTTCTCCCTGTCGCCACTAATCAATTATGATGATAAAACTACCCTGGAACACCCCCAAAATAAAGATAAACAGTGTGTATTATCAGAGGCTGGGGCTGTGTGCAGCGTTGAAGATGCTTTACCTTCTCTGAGCCATATTTGTTTTCCTCTACAGACAGTTAAGAGGAAAAAAAAAGGAGGCCCAGTAAATGAATGGTCTGGTGTAACACAGCATTAATTCCCTGACCTTCCGCATTGAGTGACTAAGAATCTCAATCTCAATTATTCCTTTCATGACAGAATCTAAAATAGACACAGCAAGTCCTCACATTCCTGCTCAAAAGCAGGAGAGGTGGAATGAGACGAGTCAGCCCGATCACACTGAAACCACATCCATTATCAGTTCCATGTCATTCAAAAAAATCGACTGCGGGAGAAAGCAAGAGCATCCAAGGAGAATTATTGCAAAACGTGTGCTGGCAGGATCTGGATAAATGCAGACACTCATTTGTATATGCACATGCATTTAAAATTCTCAACTATGGAGCTGAATCAGGGGTAGGAAAAACAAGTCACTCCCCAGAGGACACCATCGCTCTAAATTAGCAACAGGCAGATCAGAATTGATGAAAACACCCTGAGAGGTTGATAAGCAAAGCTCCCTCTCTCTAGATGGTGGGGATCCCTCACATTTTGGAGTTTGGGCATTCCTGCACCTATGGCACGATGGAAATGGCAAACCCATCATTTCCTGTCTCACTTTAGAGTTAACTACTTTGTTTGCTTCTTTACAGTTAATCAAATGATTCTTATTGCTGATACAGCAAATTCCATGGTCATTAAGGTAACATCAAACGACACACGAGCAAGAAAGTTTCCACGAGGCTTTAGACTATCTCAGCACAGATCTTCAATGGGCACAAAATCCTCACAGTCGCCTTACCACATATATTGGCTAAAGATCACCCCTTTGGCCATGGATCTTTGAAGGTATTTTCCTGCAGGAAAACAAGGCCAAAACCGGACCCAGCTGTGGGCCGCTGGCCGTGCCAGGGGCTGCTGTCCAGCCACGCCTGCCCACGTTCAGGAGCCTCACTCCCTGCACACAGGGCTGTCACCTTTAATGTAATTCCCTGCCTTTCCATGTAATTCACTGATTTTGCAGCAGCAGATGTGGATCGAGCTCCTCCGTTTGCCTTTCCGGCCAGGGCCTGGCACAGCACGTGGCGAGGCTGCAGCAAGGCCGGGAGACAAGGAGTCCCACACAGCCTCTGGCCACATCCTAAATTCCAGCATTGTACGTCAGGGAGAAATGTGCCTGGGAAATGTAGCTGTAACTACATTAAAGCACCATAATTCAATTGTAACCACATCATTACGGAGGTGCAGATCAGATAAGCACGCAGGTCGGGCGCGTTCGGGGCTGGGAGAGCATGGCGCTCCCCCCTGCGGGGATGCCTCACACGGTTAAACCGCGAACACACCTCTCCTCTGCCTCCCTCTGCTCCCACCCAGCGCCCAGTGAAACCCCTGTGCCCCAAAGGGCACACCCTGCATCCCCCCCGGGGGTATTTTGATCCACACGGAGCCTTACCCCGATCCTACACAGTCCTTCCCCAGGGCGGTGCTTGCCGAGCAGGGGGAGCCCTGCAGCCCCTGGCTGAGCTGCTGCCCTGACACCCCTCCAGTCCCCGCAGGGACCTCCAGCCTCCCCACGCCAGGGGTGGGAGCGAGGAGGAGCTGCTGGGCAGCCTCCTCTGGAATCTCCTGCCATCCAACATCAGCCTCACACTCAGGGCATCGGTGCCTTGGCCAAAATCACACCCGACCACTACATCTGGCCATGGACTGGAAACCATTCTTTGAGTTACTGCCTCCTACCAGGGAAAGTGCTTTTCCCATATTTAAGACATTCCTCAGCTTTAAGCACCCTCTCCCACTAGATTTAAAGCACTGATGTGCCAGCTGTCAAGGCCCTGGATTCCTGGTCTGACTTTTGGGCAGCCATGAGATTAACTCTTCTGTACCAAATCATTTTAAGCAGAGGTTAATGCTGAACTTGTGCTTCTGCCTTTGCTGAATCAGGGCTTTGCCAACTTCCTGCTTTATTTATTTGGCCTTCTGTGATTGCTGAGCCGGGATGGCAAGGATCCTACCTTGAACCTCCCCTGGGACCTCTCGTGATGAAAAGCAAAGCCTGCAAACACTGTGGAGTCTCTGCTGCATTAGGAGAGGAGTTTCATGAAGATTCATGTCTTTCATATTGTTCTATGAAATTAAAGAGCAGAGGAAAATCACTTTCGAGGAAGTGAAGATGTACTGCAGCAATTTAGTTGTAAACATAATTAAGCAACTGGCCCTGACATACCTGTCCTTTCTTGGCCAAAATTCAGCTGGAGTTTCCATTGATATCAAGATCAAGCTATGCAAATAACTAGAACAAGCTTTGTCAGGAGAGTAAGATCCAAAAGAGATTTTGGGTGACAAGGCCTGTAACAATGCTCCCCTCGCTCTTCCTGAGCTGGATCCAGACCTTTGGGTCCTTCATTTCCCTTCTAGCCTCATCCACCTGCTTAATGCTCACCCTGAGAACTGTTTGAAAACCTGTGTGAGGCCCAGCTGACAGCCCAGCAGACGTGGCTTCCAGGCTCCAGACACTGAAGGCAGAGAGGCTGGGATCCCACACGGAGCACTGCGCTGTAATGAAGTCACTCTGCCACTTCAGACTTACCCAAATTACGTTGATGGGTTAATTTTGCACTGAAGGCTCTCGGCTGGGCCAGGCACCGTCTCCCTCCCCTCTGCCTCGATGCCAGATTGGGAACCACGTGTTGTCCTGGAGGTGGCACCCAGCCAGGTCACACTGGCACCGGTGCCTGTGTGTGCTGTGTGACTGCCACGGCCCTGAGGGGACATCCCTGGACATCCCTGCTCCACCTGGAGCCTTGGTGTCCCCGTGGGATGGGGGAGTGGTGCAGAGCCTGCAGATGAGGTGAACAGGAACATACATTTAACTGCCTCAAATAAGAACTGGGCACTCCACATGTACTTGCTTATGAACAATTACAAACGTGCAATTTCTAAGTGTAAATACACTTACAGACTGGCTATAGGGAAGCAAAAGCAAACTGCTCTTAAGCTGAGCTGAGAGCACTGGGCTTTGGCAGTGATATTTAGAGCTTTCCCCAGTCCCTGGGTGTGGAGTGGTTTTCTAAAATTGCTGGGTTTTTAGTTTTTGTTTAAAGTAAATGTATAGTCTTTGAAGCTCCAAGGAAAGAACTTGAAAAATGTGACCTTTAGAGCTTTGATACTGGGTGACAAATAAAAAGAATCCAAAGGACAATCCCCTTAAAAATATCCACGGCTATCACTTAGCGAGCAGAGAAAGGAAACAAGGATGATGTGTTTTGCTTCGAGGCCAGGATTGACAGCAGCCTCTTATGTTATCCTTAAAATATTGCTGGGATAACACAGCCCCAGCGCACGTCCCCTGCACGCACCATTGCTTGCCCAATTTTGCAGGAGCAGGTGCTGAGCTGGGGCTGTCTGGGCTGAGGCAGCAGCCGTGCCCAGCCCACGGCCCGGCAGCGCTCCAGGAGGTGACATTTGCCTCGCTGGCACTCGAGAGCACTTCAGCTTCACCTTTGCAAATGAAACTCTCTGCATCATTGGGGAACCACGCCGGGAGGCCCTCAGGAACCCAACAGCCATTCTTCCTGCTATTTCATACTAGGGTGCTCTTTCAAGGGAAGGAAAGGCTTGGGGAAACTGAAAAATACTTAGCTGGAGTGGGCAGAGGCTCCTGGATGTGTTCTTCCTGGCTGAGGCCATTTTGGATTGATGCAGCACTAAAGCTCTGTGGCTCTCGTGGGGTGTTACTGTGATGCACCCTCAGAGCAGCACTGCTCCAGTGAGGATGGAGTGTGTAACATTACTGACACTGCACGTAACCCTTTGCAGTCATTCCCCCTCCCCTCTTTGCTCACCTCCTTGTGTGGCTGCAGCTCCCCACAGATGAGACTCTGCTGGTCTGAATCAGCTCAGGGACAGTGTTTTGCTGTTCTGCACCAACAACAACAACGAAATAAAATTCAAACCAACACAAACTTAGCCGAGAAAGAAGGCAAACTCAATTACTGTTTCATCTGGCATTATTGTTGCGTTGCTGCTCTTTGTCAGGGACTTCTTCCAGGCAAAATTGGAGAGATTATCTTGTCTAGATGTTATGAAGTAGCTAATCCCTTCCGCAAGAGGAGGAGAGCCAAACGCTTCACGTTGGGCAAGTGGAAGTGTAAATATGGTGACAAAGTGCTGCCACTGCTCCCGGGCTCCAGGGGCCGCCTTTGCCCAGGGATTTGCTCACCCCACATCTGCACCAGGCCCCAGGATTTCCCCAAGATCTCCCAAAAGATTTCCTCTTTCCTGCTCCAAAAGCTGCCTGGAGCAGGTGGATTTGGCACACCATCTCCTCCACTGCTGTGGGGAGCAAGAGGGACAAAGGTATTTTTAGAAGAGAGAAAGGCCCCTGTTTAATGTCCCAGTGGTGGTGAGCTCCTGCCATCCCTCATCCCAGCCTCGTCCCCACCCCAGCTGTTCCCGGTGTCAGCACTGGGCTGAGCAGCTCTGGGAGCCCGAGGTGTGACCCCAGAGCTGCACTGCCTGCCCCAGGGACCCCGCTGTGGGTCCTGCTCCCTGCACAGCTCCTCGAGCACAGCTGAGGATGAGGATGCTCCTGCCTTCCTCCAGACACCCTGCAGCAGGGCCTGGAGTAGGGACCTCAGAAAGCAACAGCAGAAGAGAAATTACCCACCTGTCATGTGTTCACTGGATTTTATGTGGCACACAGAGAACTCTCCAGGGCCATTATCTCAGCAAAGACAGTCTTGTTTCCACGTAAGAAGGGCTGTTTTCTGGTCACCTCGAGGTAAGCAGGGTGAGGATTCCTCAAACAGAAATTCTCAAAGGTCCAATCTTTACTCACACTGTACATTAACCCAGAGCAACACGTTCATGGGAAGAGCCCTGACACAACCAACACCTCTGGGCTCCGTGTGAGATCTCTGTCACAACCCTGGGAACACGAAAATCATCAGCCCTCCTGGAGCAGCCCCTCCGGGATGAATCCTGGTGTCCTCCCTCTTCCATAACCACACCAGAGAGACAACACAATACCCCACCTGCCCACGGCCCCCCAGCCCCCAAAACGCAGCAGCTCAGGTAAAGGATATGTGCCAAGCTGGGGAAACGCTCGGCTGGAACCAGGGAGCAGCCCCAGTCCGTGTGGGTGTGTCTGTGTACATCCAGCCAGGGGGATATTTAATGATAATTGCTTCTTTTCAGCAGCGAGCAGTGTGCCTGCTACAACCCAAAATGATTCTGCTATTTTGATGTTGGGAAATCTGCAAGTCAAAGGTGAGGGAAGGACTGCGCAGAGCAGCCAATATTAAAAATCACAATCTGGCAGCGGCGGCGCGGGCTGGCAGAGCTGGATTGCCAATCATTTTTATACCTCGGCGCTTTAAATAGCAATAATGTGTTGAATGTGAAATTGCCTGTGCTGATGGGGGCTGCTGCACGTTATTAAAATCCAAGCGCTGGGACACACATTACACATTTGTGATTCTTCAGAGACATTGTTGGGGGGAAAATACAAACTCTGGGAGAAATTTGAGGGAGGGGGACCCAGGAGGTAACGGGTGAGGGAGAGGCAGGCAATCAGGTCTCTGGAAGATCACCAGGCAAAAGGCAACAGGGAGAACACTTTAGCTCTTCTGGATATGCCCAGGAAACAGCCAATTATTTCAGAGTCGTTGGAGCTCTAAGTGATGCAGATTATTCCCTCTAACACTGATTCCCTATGCAATTCCCACTCGTTTGCTCTGGTTTGGCCCATTCCAGATCCTCACTTGGCCCAACACCTGAGCCCCCGTGTTGGAGCCAGGCTGCTGCTGTGCCTTCCTGTGCACCTCTCCCTGTACAGGGCAAAAGCCCAGGGGAAGGTGCCCTGTCCTTGTCCCCTGGGAACAGGAATTGCTGTTGGTGATGCTCCAACAGCTCTGCCTGGGTGAGGATACAGAGCTGAGTCCTCACCAAACCCGCTGCTTCCATCTCCATGGGAGCGTTTCTCCTCCTCAATCAGGGAGTCATTATCCACTCCAACTGCCACATCCCTCCTTTTGGATGACTACAACCCTTAATCCATGATTTCACAGCCCTACTTAGGTACAAGCACCCACATGCAAAGCAGATCTGTATAAAACCCAGCTCTGCATAAACACACCCCTGAAAGAGGAGAAGCTGTGATGCAAACACGGTGTCATTTCCATCCATCTCTAAAGTTATTGTGTGATTCCTTATCTCCACCAGCTCCCTACCTGCTCCCCCTCCTCTGTCACACCTTCCAGGTGCCAAACTTCTGCAAAACCTTTCAGGAACAGGATATTCTTAGCTCAGATGTACACAGACCAGGGGTTGAAGGTGACTAAAATAACAAAAATCCATGTGCCTTTAATATTTTTAAGATTAATTTTGCTGCAGCCTCATGGAGTGCCAGGCTTGCCATGCAAGCAAGACAGAAGAGGAAGGTGGAGAATTGGGATGCATACTTTTCAGACAGAGAACAAAGCAGAGATTTAAGGTCCTGTCATATCCCAGAGTTTTATTAGTCATTTTGCAACAGCTATAGAACTGATTTTAATTAATATTTTTTAAGAGAATAGGCACACGAGTAAAGTCCTAGTAATAAAAGGTGCCAGAACAGAATAAAACCCAAAGTATCTCTGTTCATCACAAGGTCACACAAAATCAGCAGCTGAGCCTGTATTTCTCCAGCCCTTTCACTGTCCCAGCATAGCTCCTCTCCTCACACACTCCAGCTTTGATCAGTTTGTCATTAGCAACCAGCAGTGACGTCACCTTGAGTGGCAAAATCATCCATCCCTCCATCCATCCATCCCTCCCTCCATCCATCCATCCCTCCATCCCTCGGCACGTCGCTGCTCAGGAGGAGCCGCAGCACTGACGGGCCTCAGACCCGGACAGCCAAAGGGCACAACACAATCAAAATAAAAAGCCAGAGAAAATGGACTTTAGATTGTTAAATGAGGAGAGCGCAGGCTCCAGGCAGGAGCTGGGGGATGCTCTGTGCTCACAGGGAAGGCAGCACAGCAGTGGGGGGCAAAGCCCGCACAGGCGACGGCGGGATATTGATTTGATAAGCAGATGAGCTGAAATTCCAAATGCATTGGAGATGCTGATAGGAAAAAAAAAGAGGTAGATGGAGAATCAGGGGAATGCAGGAGGAACAGCTGCGTACACCGAGATGTCACGGAAAATAGAAGGTCATCGGGATCCACGGAATTCTCCAAAGAAATAGGGAAGTGGAGATCGCAGGGAGACAGCAGATGTTTCTGTGCCAAGACAATGATGGAACCATAATTACAGTGAGATGGAGCGTCCTGCACAGCCCCAGCAACACGGAAACAAAACAAACCCCAACCAGACACGTTTGATTGGCATGTGGAAAAGGCTACAAAAAAGGTAATAAGCATTTAGCCCTTCCATTACAGAGGAGCCAGGCGAGGGGAAGAACGGGGGCACCCCTTCACTGCAGAGCCAGAACGCTGCCCGAGAGGTCACGCTGCTGACAAAAGTCCCTGGGTTTGTGTGGGTCTCACACATGGGGGGTCACAAGTGCCTTTCCCCCCATTTTCAGTAGCAGGGGTCCCAGCACGCTCAGGGTGTGGGTGTGAAGGGGTATCGGGGCCTGTCCAAGGGCAAAACCTGGGCAAACAGAGCCTGACACAGGCTGTGGCACCTCCGGGGGCTTGTGCCACTGCCGAGTGTCCCAGGGGCCCAGAGGAGAATGAGCACGGTCTGAACCCAGGGGCAGGGCTGGTGTGCTTGGAAGCTCAGCTGTCCCTGCAAACAGCCAGCCCTGGGGTGTGACAGCTCTGCCAGGAGCAGCAGCAGCGCTGGGACACCAAGGGGAGCCAGAGCTCCTCAGCCAGGGGACGTCTCTGCATCACCAGCACACACCGCGATCATCTCAACGGGAACATTTTTCCCTGACTCACTGACACCTCTCTGGCTGCTGCCTCTGTAACAATCACACTGAACTTCGCTTTTCACTTTCTGCACTTACAAGTCCATTTTCAGTGTGAGGACAACAAGCTCACTTCATTTTGGCACTGGGGACAAAACGGTCTCATTTGAGAAAAAAAATGAACTCGTTTCTGTGTTCTGAGGCAGCTCTGAGGGAAAGGCACACCACGATCACAAAACACACCCAAGCAAATTAGGGGTCTGTCTCTGTGAGTGAAAAGTTACACTCTCCCTTTATCATCTCACATCCAGACACTGTGTAAGGACAAACCTGCACAAGCAGAGATACAATCTGGACCTGGGAGCGGAGAGGAACATCCCGGGCATGTAAATCGCGGTCCTACAGACGCAGTGTACGGCCGGGATGGAGCATCTCCCTTCACGGGCTGCGAGCGGCCGCGTTTCCCGGCGCGGCGGGGCTGGAGCTCGAGTGCCATCTGCTGCTCCGCGCCGGCACCGGCCCCTTCCTCCTCCTCCTCCTCCTCCTCCTCCTCCTCC
>VXBN01012301.1:293672-314767 GCA_013397395.1 Sinosuthora webbiana
CCCCCCCCCCCTCCTCCTCCCCCTCCCCCGCCCGGCGGCCGGGGCTGCTGCTCTCAGGAACGGGCGGCATCGGTGGCGGGGGTGTGAAGGGACAGGGCAGATACAAAAAAAAGCAAACCAATTTTTCTCCACTGCGACTCTTTCCTCATCATGTGTGGTGTCTTTCCGGCCTCAGGAGTGTCTGGGGACAGGGCTGGGCACCTGCAGCAGTTCACTCTGCCATCCCTCACCCCATCCTGGTATGTGACACTCGGGTTTGTGCCACAGAGAAGCAGCTGTGTCACTGTCCTATAGCAGAATTAGAGCTACAGGCTTGACAAGGCAGCCGAACATTTCTTCCTGCTCTGACAAAACAACTTTGGCAGTGATGAGCGTGTGTCTCCCTTAGGGCTGGCTTCCCCAGAATCCCTCCTGAGCATCCCCCCACACTGGGACAGGAAAGCTGGGGGGGAATGGGGGCCTGGAGCAGTGGGAGATGGGGGAGCAGCTAGGGAACGTCCCTGCAGCAGGCAGAGCTCAGGGAGACGTGACAGAAGCAGGAGATGCTCGTGCTGCCACTCACGGCTGTGAACAAGAACGGTACTTGAGGGCCAGAGAAGTGCTTCAGGTGCACTTGCAGAGCAAGAGACAACACACAGCAGAGAAACCCAGACCCACGGATGACTGTGAGAATGCTGCTATCCAGAAACGAGGGCACCTCACTTCAAACAGCGTGAAATGTCTCCTCAGCGTTCTTGAATCCAAACTGCAGAGTCAGGGCACAGAAAGAGAGTAACATCCCCCAGGCAACAAGCAGGGTTGTGAAGCTGGGACGTGAAGTCCACAAGCCAGAGTGCCCCGATCCTTACAGCCAGGAGAGGAGGCTGTAAACCCGGGGCAGTGCAGACAAGCCACAGCAGGGCCATTACTCACCTTCCTGGGCACTGGGATGAGGGACGAGCCAGGGAGGCTTTCGGGCAGTTTAGAAAACAAACAGGAAGCCCTTTTCCCACTCGCAGGTAATTAAGTTGTGGGACATACCGCCACGGGGAGCTGGGAAGGTCAGAAGGACAAATGGCCTCAAACGCCCTCACAGCAGCTCAGGGAGTTTCTGTGTGAGGCACCAGCTCAGCAGGGCCGAGGAGCTGGACCCGGGGGTGTCAGGGCAAAGCTGCTCTGACATCTCCTCTGGCAAAGAGCCCCAAGTCTCTCCTCCAGCTGCCATCCTCACCCCTGTTGCCCAATGCAGCCATTGATAGATTCCTCTATCATTGCTGGTTGGTTATTTTTTTTTTTTAATGGGGTGGGGAAAGAAGGGGGAGGAAGCAGAGGTGACTGAAGCCAAACACAGCCCCTGAGGCTATGAACCAAAGGCAAGACACATGTTCTCTAATTCCTGCTCAGCAGAATTACACACCAGCTTCCCAGGGACAGCACCGAGGTGGGACCCCATGGATTCCAATAGAATGGAAGGGATAATAGAGCTTGCACCTCGTTTTCCTTTCTTGTTAGGAAAAAACCTCTGCCAGTGAAGCACCAGGGATGTGCTGAGCCAGGCTCCAGGCTGCACCTGTGGCAGGTGAGGAGCTGGGCTGCTCCTCATGTCAGTGCTCCACACATCAGTGTCAGACAGGGGCTCCCTTTCCTTCCATCTCCTCCAGTAACTCTGCCCCCCTCCCTCCCTCCCTGAGGAGCCCTGAAATCAACGTGCCAAAGGGAAATCAGCTGCAGGCTCTGCCAAAGGAGCAGCCCTGGCACTGCAGAGGATCTGGCAGGAAGGTGCTGCTTGCCCAGGGATGATCCTGATCCTCCACCCCAGGCAGGAGGACAAGGGGCAGCAGGCACGAGGAGGAGGCTCCTCGGAAGCACCTCTCATCCATGAAGAGCCTGCAGAGGGGTCTGGGCGTGCAGGCCAGCAGGGAGGGCTGCAGTGTGCTGTGCAGCCCGTGGAAGCTCTCCAGGTTATAAATGAAGCATCTCCAGAGATCTCATTCCTTTCACCTGTAATAAAATCACCACTTCCCAAAGGGAAAAGCCCCTTTGAAGGGCTTCAGTCAAAGCAGCCCGTGGGACAGCTCAGCTCCACGTGCCTGTGCTCAGCCTAGGCCTGAGCCAAGGATTGCAGAGCTGCCTGGGGGGCACTGATGGATTTGTGAGCAGCACAACCCGCTCCAAACCCAGCACAGCCTCGTCCCCAGGGTGTGACAGGGCACAAAGCACCACTGCCACAACCCCTCCGGGCCTTTTCCAAGCAGTCCATGTTCACTACACCCCTCCCCACCTCAGCAAATCCACTCACTTTTGTCCACACTATAAAAGAAAACCCAAACCTAAACCAGCCCCCCATTTCTGTTCCTGCATAGGCTGAGAGTTGTGATTTTAAAGAAGAAAGAGCTGCGTATCTGTTACCTGCCAACACCTCCTTGTTCCAGTTCCTCTCTCCCTGCAATGTTCTATTTTACTGCAGTTTAAAAACCAGGCAGCTCTCAACACAAATAGGGAACAGGATGTTCTTGCACAGTGCAGAGCCAGAGGAAAACACGCAGCCGACACTGGCAGAGCTCCCCACCCCTGTTGTAGATCCCTGACTTCGACACCTCCCAAAGAGGGGAAAACACTGACATTCAGACAAGTCAAACTTTGCCACGAACAATAAGCAGCAACACATCCACCCCAGGGGTGCAGAGCAAGGAGCCCAGGGCTGCTCTAATGGAAGCAGGAAAGGGAGGCTCTGAATTCATCACAGTTTCACTAAGACGGCTTAAAATTCGAGCTTTAATTGAAATGGAAAGAAACATTTCCAAAAGGATATATTTTTTTTATAGATCTGAGTTACCCAATTTAGTTTTCCTTGGATGTTACTGCAAACATGAGCATTAAATCAGAGCGCCGAATAGGAGAGAACTCCAAGGAAGGATTTAACCATTCCCCAGCAGAGGGGACTGGACTGAAGGCTGGTGTAGGCCACTGTCCAAATGTGTGATGTGTGGTGTGTCTGCTCACAGCATGTGAGCACATCCTTGAATCACCTGAAGCAGCTTCTGAGGACTGACTACATCAACAACTTCTGGCAAGTGTCTTCTCTGCCAGCAATAAATCCCAGTTCAATCCATATCTAAAATGATGCACATTGGAGGGCATGTCTTTAAGAGCATTAAGTCAGCTTAAATTACTTGAGCAAAATTTTAAATACGTAATAGAAATCTAAAAAGGAGCAACAAAAAAAAAAAAACTGAGAGAGAACACCACTGCAAGAGTAATGCCAAGTTGTTACTTTTTTTTTTTTTTTAAACAGATCTGTACAGCAACATAGCAAAGGATGCAGCGATCACAATTTCAACCAGACAGCAACCTAAGGGGACACTGATCCTCATACAGCAGAGCTGAAACACTCCCAACATTTGGGTGCTCCAAATAATTTGGCTACCCTAATGCACTCCATACCAGTTCTACCTACATAGGACATTTTGGTGTGAAAAAGTTTCTGTAAAGTTCCCTTTGTTTCCAGTGTTTTTCTTGTACAAAATATTACAATGATATTTTTTTATATATATTTACAGACTTGCACGGCTAGAAAAATATAAACTACAATTGGGCTTGGCAAGCAGTTTCTTTTCTTTAAATACAAGACATTTCAGAGCAAAAATTGTAGTGGTAACGTCCTGCACTCCAAGCCCCTGCAGGGAGAGCAGATCAAGCCTAAAATCCATGATTGCAGCGAGACATGGGAACACGACTCCTCCACCTCCCGGGGCAAGGAAGACACAAGATGGATGCTGTTTGTGCAGGTTACTGGCACAATACAGGAAAATCCATGACTGAACATTAAATTCCTTAATAACATTCATTAATTTCATAGGCAGGGCCTGTTAAAAAGAGGACAACCAATGTAACTTTTGGGAAAAGCAGACACCGAGTTCGTGGGGCACGACACAGCCCAAACCGTCTGGGGGCCTTTGCCTCGAGCCACCCACAAGGCTTTTAGATTTTTTTCCATTTAAATTTTGAGCAGAGGCCAGGGAGGATTTTTTTTGCTTTAAAGCTACAGTATCTGTCATTATGGCTTTGAACACCCCCTTTTCTGGAGATGAGGTATCTGTTCTAGTGAAATGGTAACAGTTGGTTGAGCAAAACATGTTTCAATGGACCACAAAACTCCGCAGGCAGGTGTGAACGGGTCTCCTCGGGGGAGGTTGCCAAACAGAATTGTAACAGTGCAAAACAAGATTTTGTCTTTTGTTTTTTCTCTGCAGAAAGAGTTGTCAAGGCATCTAGGACATTGCTAGTAGTCGAGCCACCGAGCAAACCCTCTTTCCACCAGAGTCCTGTTTATTGACACCACCTAAAGGGAGGGGGAGAAAACCCAAAGGGTAGGTAAGTGAACAAGCCACAGCAACAAACATGGGTTCTGCAAGTTCCTAATCAACAACAAAAGCTTTATGATTAAGGAGTTTTCAGCATATATACCCACCTCATCTCCCATCAAGTTCCACAGCTGTATCAGTGGCAGGCCTGTGACACTGTCATAATTTGTGACCTGGAAACAGAAAAACGTGAGTGTGCAGCAATTCTGGCCCCAATTCACTTGCATGGACACCTACAGCCACTACCAGAAGCACTTCAGGAGAGGTGAGCACTTCTGGACTGTGAGCAGGTGCTGCCTGCAGAGGTCTCTGGGACATGACCAATGCCCCAGTGCTGCCTCTGGCCAGCCCCATGTCCATGGTGCAGAACCAGTGAGGACTGGCAAAGCAGTGCAGGCCCAGGGGACCCCAAATCTGATGGACACCAGGCCCTGTTGTGCTCTGTAAACCCCTGCAGGTTCCCTTCCCCTGCCTGCATCAGAAACAAGAGGGAATACTCATCCCTTCCCAGTGCCAAGCGGTGCTGATGGAAATTCCCAGCCCCAGGACTTCCCAGGAGCCAGGGTCTGGCTTTGGGTTTTATGTAACACAGTGCAGGGCAGTGGACACCAGCCACAAGACTTCTCCAGACGTGTGCTGTACCTGTGCCACGAGGACAGCACCTCTGGTCATCTCACTGACAGCGGCGTCGGCTTCCGGGGAAAAGTGATCCTCATCTGTGGGAAAAGGAGAGCAGGGAAAGCAAGTGAGGTCTTCCACAGACTTTCCAGGCCAGAAAGGACTACTGAGCTGATACTCTCTGTCCTCCTACAGACACTGGGCCTGAGAACCCTCCTGGCCAGCTGATCCCATCCCTGGAGCTGCTGGTTCTGCAGGGAAGGGATGAAGAGATTCCTACAGCCGCCAGCCCCAGTCGTGTGAACACAAGCAGCTGATGAATCAGGAGGCTTTAAAGACAGCAAAGGACATTTCTGCAGCACCTTGGAGCTGCCACTGGTGTTTTGATCCTCAATAAACTAAGCTCAGGGCCCTCAGGGCTTTGCTGACCCTGCACAGAGGGCACCCCTGGCACTGGGAACCCAAAGTGGCTGCTCAGTGCCCAGCACCTGAGCAGAGCAAGGACAAAAAAGGCAAACCAAAGTGTTTCCAGGCAGTGACTGACATTCTCCCATTGCAGACTTGGCAATTTAAACACAGAACTTTACAAATCAGTCATTTCAGGAGGAAAATGTCAGGTATTTGTCTGCAGATTAAAAACTAAGTTTGCATTTACAGGAGCCTTGTGACAGAAGAATTAGAGCAGTTGCAGCTACTGCACCTACACCCTGCCAGTCCCGCCAACATGCTGCTTAGGACAGTAATTCATTCTCTCCTCCAAGCAGGAAACAGCCTGGACATTTATCATCTTTCCCCTGGATTCTGACAGGTTATGCCACGCTAGCACATTTAGAAGAATACAATACAATTTTTCCAATCCTTCCTCTTGTCACATCAGAGGCTGCACTGGCAATAGGAGGTAGAAGGTTTAGACAGAATCATGGCTTGGACACATCTTGCATCCATGGAAACCTGCAGGAGAAGGGCCAACAGTCCATCAAGAGCTCCATTACCTGGAAGTGGCACCACATTGTCAAGTAAAACTTCTGCTCCTTGGAAAGGTAGTGTTAAAAAATCAGACCTTAAAGAAAAGAGGATCAGAGTAAGAACAGGGCTTTAAATCACTCCTACATTCTTCAATGTGACATTGATTAATCAAATTGCTCTTACAGGAATTCAGTTTTAAATTAATGACAGTCAAACAAAAAAAAAAAAATCAGACAATTCTCCCAGCAATCTAAGAGCAGCAATAAATTGTCTGATTAACAAGCCAAGCTGGATCAGGCTCTAAGCAAAACCCACCTTCATCAGGGAGGCTGTGCTGCCTGTCTCCCAGCTCTGGGGCACAATCAAACATTTAGTGGGCTTGTGTAAGAAACCCCAGATCCAGCTGTTCCAGACAGTGGGGCCGGAGCACCAAGAATCAGGAGCTTGTTCCTGCCTCAATCAATTGCACTTCAAGGCCTCCTGAAGGCATCCTTTTCCTCAGCTTCCACACTGAAGTGGCAGAAGATGCCATTTCCTCTCCCTTCCCTTCAAAAAAGCCTTGCAGGAGCTTGCTGTGCTCCCAAAAACCCACACTCATTGCTGAGCTGAACCTTTCCACCATCTCCCACTTCAGCTGTGGAAAAACCTTTAAAAATTCAAACTCCACAGACTCCTCTGATTAAGATTTGAGCCAGACATGGCCTCAGGCCATGGGAGAGGATCTACAGACCTGATTTGCCTGAGTGTGTCAACCTTCACTTTATCATATCCTCCATAGTCCACGTATTTGAGCTCCACTTCATCGGTCTCCTCAAAGTAGCTGATGACCTGAGCCCGGAGCCATGCCCCATCCAGGCCTGGAGCTGCACAGATAATACCAACTGCAAAACACCAGAGCACAGAGATGAAGGCTCAGGATAAGTGGATTTCCAAAAATCAGCACTTCAGGCATGTGTAGTGCTGCTCAGTCATCTATGGAGAACCAACAGCATTTCTTAGGCTGCTTCCATCTTCCTCCAACGCCCCCCACAGCCCCAGCACACCAGGCCTGCAGCTGAGACACTGAACTGGTGGGTTTATTCTCAGTTCTGTCTGCCACAAGCAAGCTGCCCTGCCCCAGTAGCCAGCCCAGTTCCAGCTTTGGGGCAGTAACAGCAAGATCTGTCTCCACTAAGGAATACACAACCCCTTCCCATGTGATGTCTGCACCAGGTGACAGACATGGACACAGTGACACCATGGAGGTGTGGGAGCAGCTCCACACTTTGTCAGCAGAAATACCCCAGATGCCAGGCTGATTGGAAGTAAGCTGAGACAGGCTTGATCTCACTCTGAATTTCAACATGCAGCTACGTGGCTCGGGAGGTACTCCAGGGATGAGCAGGGTAAGGGAGAGCAGAGCAACATCTGTACTCTGGCAGCAGCTTAAAGACGAGACGACACGTGAGCAATCACACCCTCATCCACTGGGAACTTCCCACGCCTGACTCGGGGACAACAGGATTGCCCAGGAGCCCAGAACCTTCTCAACAGAACAACGTGTGAGCATCCACGACTTGCCTTCCACGGGGGTGGGCAGGGTTGGGATTTCGGGCTGAGAGTAGCAGGCGAACATCTGCTGGTCGAGGCTGCGCAGCACGTGGAACGTGGGGTGCGTGTGCTGCTGCAGGAACATGTGCCCCGCGTCCACCTGGTGTGCCACCACCACCTCCACGGTGACTCCATCGGGGAGGAACAGCTGCCACGGGGAGGAAAAACTGTCATGAGCGCTCCTGGCAAGGCAAGGCAAGCCCCAGCCCAGCCCGAGCCGGACTCACCCAGGCGGACACGAGCAGGGAGTGGAGCGGCAGCGGCATGGGCGGAGGGAGGGTGTAGATGTTGGTGAGACACAGCTCTTTGAACTTCTTGCCAATCAGGCTCAGGACTTTCTCCACTTGGTGCGACGTCCCTGGAAGACAAAAACCCCATGGGAAGTCTGTAGCGTGGACACGCCGAGGACACCTCCGGTCCTGTCACCTGAAGAAATACAACTGCCACGATCCTCCTGCACTACCTCAACAGCCTAAGTTCTAACGGGTTGCCCCAGAGGAGTTTTGAAAAGCACTGGACTCAGAGGCCACTAAATCCATTTCAATTCCTTGCTCACCGAATTAAGCCCCCCAAGATACACATTAGACCATGAATAGAGAGACAATCCACTCACCTTCGATGTGGCAGACTTGGGAGTCACGGAAATAAGGTAGTGTGGAGACATAGATTTTGGCACCAGACGCTTGCCTCAGGTAGCTCATAAACCTCCCTTGTTTGCCGATCAAGCGGCCAACTAATTCCTTCAGGAAAGGGACAAGAAAGCAACAGTCAGGAGAGAAAGGCAGATCAAACATCCCTGTTCTCTGTGGCTTACACCACCCATGTTATCAGTTCCTCTATCACAGGCAGGATAAATACAAGGCAGTGCTGGACCAGTGCAGAGTCCAGACCAGTAAGCACAGCTCCCTTTGATAATCCCCTGCTCGTAATACCTGTGTACCCTCAAAGCCTCCTGCATGTTTTCAAAGCATTGGACTCCCAGACTGGATGGAAGATGATGGGGAATAACAAGTTCAGCAAGCACCATTCCCCTGGGTGTAGCCCTGGAGTGCTGCTTGTTCACAGCTGTGCACTGGCTCTTCACTCCTGTGAGTCCTAACGGGAGCAGAACACTCCAGTCCTCCTGGACTTGCTGCTGACCTCCCAAGGATGGCCCAGAGCCAGCAGCAGACTGGGAGGACCAGGAGTGGCTGTGCAGGGCAGGGCAGGGCAGGATGGTGAACAGGCCAGCAGCTGGTTACCTTTGGGACCTCGATCTCCCAGATAACGAAGTCTGGCTTGCTGGATCCTCCTTCCAGCTTTGCATTCTGACGAGCCACTGTCTTCCTCATGGCACTGCCACTGTCCACAAAATCCACACTATTTACATCTGAACCTACAAGACAGGCACAAGCATTCAGACAGCCCCCAAGACCCACACTTACCCTCCCACCCCAAAGGGAAGGGCTGCAGAGGGACCCCAGTGCCAGGTGTGCCCACTGTGAGGTGTGGTAGGGGGCTGCCTTTTGCCCAAATTTGCCCTATACTTGAAGAAACAAGGTGCAAGAGCTGAAGTGTATTTTGCTCCCAAATCATCAGGATACCAGGAACATTTCTACTGGGGAAAGGGACAAACTCCAACAGCCCCCTCCTGACCACATCTCAGACACAGCCAGTGTCACACGAGCTTGGTCCTCCCGCCCCATTAACAAGCAGAAGCATGAAGATCCTCACTTGCTTGCAAGTATTCAGAACATCCAGTGAGAGACCAAAGAGAAAAATGAACCCAACAGCTGCTTCACATTTGCCACATCTTAATGGGTAACACAGCACAGAGGCTGAGAAAGGCCAAGGGAGCAGCTGTTGGCATCGGCTCTGTAGGCAAAGGGAAGATTTAAGACTCACAGCCTGGATGTGAAGGTCAGCTGGGTGACCTGTTGTTCAACACTGCCACCTTATCAGCTTTACCTGCTGTATTCCCCTTTCCCCACCCTCATTGTCTCAGTGCCACAACTCACTCCTGGACCTTCCTGTTACACCAGCATCCACAACAAGGCAATACCATTCTCCTCCTGGGGTTACTCTCCCCAGTTCTGTGGGTTCAATCCTTCATTGCGGGCAAACTCAACCCCCATGCCTTGCAACAAGCAGTGTTCCAACTGCTTTGTAGCAATTACAAGAGACATCCCCTGTCATTACGGGCTGTTGGCACCACAGGGTCCTACAAAGGATTTTAACATCCATCCCCAAGGTCACACAGGCTAACGTTTGCTCAGACAGCTTTGTGTGTACTGTGCCAGGCACACATCATGCAGCATCTACAAGGGAAAAGCAACACAGACAGATGGGGGAACTCCATGAATATTGCTCCCTGTTGGGATTTCTTGGCATGCACCTGCCCCTCTGAACAAAAAGGCTTCAGGGTAATTGCTCTGCAACCAGCTGATTTTATCACAATTCATCAGAGCTCTGCTCTGGCTCCTCCAGCAGAACCTGCCTCACCTTCCTGTCAGCACAGGGGTAAGCACCCAGGGCTCCCAGAGGTCAGCAGAAACCACTGGTATGAGGTCTCACACTGCAAGGTGCTCCCCAGCAATGCTTGTTCATGTTTTTTGCAGGAGGATTTTCCAGTCCCTTACCTTCCGAGTGATCTCCGTCCGTCCCCGGCGCGCTGCTGCACTCCTGGCTGGGGTCTGCCCCGTCCTCCTTCAGGATGCCATTGCTGTAGGGCTCTGTGCTGCCCTCGGGCAGCCCCGGGGCAGAGGGGGTCTCCCCTGGTACCAAGCCCTGCTCAGCAGACGTGTCTGGGGCTGAGGATGTGCTCAGGGAGTCCGAGTGCTGGTCTGACGTGACAGACAGCCCCGTGCTCTGCAGGGGCTCCTCTAGGCTCGACCCAGCTCCGGGTGTGTGTGAGCCATACCCAGAGTCCCCCATGGCCAGAGGTGACCTCTCCAGAGAGTTCTCCACATGAGTCCGATCAACTCCTTGGGACTCCCTGCACGCCTGGCTCTTCCCCTGGCAGTCCTCTGTGTTGTCCTGAGCAGGGCTGGCCCAACAGCCGTGTGATGGACAATCTGTCACACCCTGCCCCTGCCCCTCTGCGCCCACAGCCATGCTCCCATGGGCTGCTGTGGCTCCCTCCACGAGCACCTGACCAGGGGCAGCATCACCCTCCGTCCCCAGAGGAGCCTCAGCTTGGCTGGCAGTGGCCTGGCAGAGCCAAGGGGATGCATCGCCTGCAGAACCCGACAGCACTTCCTCAGTTGCTGCCAAAATGACCTTGGAAATTATCTGTATTGCTACTTGCTCAATTTTCTCAACTTCCTTGTCCAAACTCACTCCCTCAATCTCCTCTCTTTCCAGCTCATCTCCTTTTGGCTGTGTGTCCTTCTGACACACTGGTGTAGTATCAGGGATTGACTCGGACATCTCTTCTTCCCCAGACTGCTTTGGACAGGCAGACTCCGAACTCCCTGGTAACACACTCACTGCAGAATCCTCGTGACCTGACACAACTTCAGCTTCACTGAGAAAGGCTCGTGGGGCACTGGCTTCTTTCTCCAATCCCAAGTCACAGGCTGCCACAGAGGCAGTATGTGACTGCACAACCCCTGGCATCTGCTTTTCCTTAGGGGGCTTAAACGAAGACTCATCTGACTGCTCTGTGTTGCTGATGTCCTCCCTGACTCCTGAAGTCTCCCGTGTCAGGGGTGGCTGCTGGCCTTGGTTTGCTCCCATGCTCTGGTCACACCCGGTGCCCTCAGCAGGCAGAGGGAGCGAGGCACGAGCAGGGACACCGCTGCCCTCTCGGGATCCTATCCATTCCAGCTTTTCACTGTCGTCCTGGTGGGCGCCGGGCCCGGCTGTCGCTGCCAGGCCTGGGAGGTGCCGTGAGCGATCCGGCCTCTCGTGAGCTGGGCGCAGGGGAGAGGGCGTCGTCGGCCCCGCGGGCAGCAGGGAGCTCAGGGCTGGCCTCTCCGGGCACTCCTCTCCCGACAGGAGAGGCAGTCTTTGGGGAACACATGCTTCTGCCTTGGGACGCAAGTCGCCCTCCGACACTTCCTCCTGCTGCTCCCTTTCGATGGCTATGGCTTGCTTGCTGCGATAGCCCGAGTGCTTTTTCCTCCAGGAATAGATCCACCAGCAGCTGAGCAGGGCCAGCACTCCAGGAATGGCGTACGGGACGAAGTTGCGGAAGCGCAGAGCCATCTTACACAGCGTCAGCAGTTACACCTGGGGGAAACAAACCACGTCAGGACACTCACAGGGAAGGTGACAGGAGGCCGAGGGCCCGTAACTGCCTTGAGCTATTGCTGTTAGCGTGGGCAGGCTTGTTTTCCAGCTGCTCTGGAAATTCACATCTCTGCTCTGCCAGCACACCCCAGAACAAGATCCTTATCCGAGACTAGGGATATCTGGACATGTCACACCTTTATACTCCATGATTTCACCCTTCCTCACCCCTGCACTTAATTTCCCCTTGCTCCTACCGCCTCACAGCTGTGCAGGTCAGTCCTGCCCCCAGGACAGCAGGCTCCTCCAGCAGCAGGCTGGGCTCACAGCCCAGCTGGACCACAGCATCCCATGGCACAGGCCTGGCACACAGCAGGGCTCCCCTGCTCTCCCCCAGAAAGGCAGCACCCCATTCCCCAGGGCTCTGACAACACAAACTTCCATAGAGCCTTAGGAGTGCAGCTCCAAAGTTTATTCTGCATCCAAAGCCACTCCCCTGACTCACAAGCTGACAGCTGTCCCTTTTCCTCTGCAAGGCCTGTGACCTCTTTCCCACCTGGACACCCAGCTGTGCTCCTTCACTGGCAGGCCTCAGCTGGGTCACACGAGGCAGGGCTGCCATGCCTTTCCTTTTCCTTAAGGAATGTCTGCAACTGGAATGCAAAGCTAAACAGCTACCACATCCCAAACAGCCTTGCTGCAAAGCACTTACAGTTTATATTTTCACTGCACAGGAATTAAAGCAAAACACCACGTGTCTGAGGGTGCTTACACAGACAGGCTTTAATCCAAACAGCCCTCAAGACTCCTGCCAGCAAGCAACAAAAATAAAGATTGTTTTGAGGAGATAGCAAAGTCTCAGAAATGTGAGCCACCCACTGGAAAAGAGCATTATCTGGTTCCTCTTTAGAAGCACAGTATTTGTATGACAAGAGAGGACAACCAAGGCAGTTGGCCTGATGCTCAGTGTGTCTCAACAAAAAAAACCCTTCTGTTATCAGGACTAACACCCCAACCCCAGTGCAACACTCCTCCAGGCCACAATCTCCACAAGGAGCTGATGACATTCTAGCTGAGGGACAAAACCATGCCTCCCTCGGGCTCAAACGCAGTGTCAGAGCCTCAGATAATTTCATATTCATCCCAGATTTCTCACCTCCTCCAGCCACACTCTGTTCCACAGGAGCATCCACACAGCTTCACCCACACCAGCTCAGACCCTGCCTTGCTTCCTGCAGGGCCCAGGCACTGAGGCACACAAGTGAATGAACGAATGGCAAAGGCAGGGACCAGAAAATTGCTGGTTCAATCCCAAATGAAGGGTCAGCTGCAGACACGATTTAAGTTCAGTAATATTCCCAGTCCATCACAAATAAGGCATTTATGCTGTTTTACACTGGAGACTCGTGTCTTCATCAGACATTTGTATCTGATTAAATAAACCAAATAACTAAGAAGTAACTAAATCCCAGTAACTCCCAGCTGGCTGTGTGCATTCAGGGGGCAGGGCTCAGTGCTGAGGGTGAATCCTCTGTTAATGGCAACATCTGGGATCTCGGAATTAAAAAACCAACAAACCTATGCAATTCTGTGGCTGTTCTGGGTTTGGAAGCTGGCAAATGGAAAGGGTGAAGCCCTGCATTCCCAAGACAAAAGGTCCCCCTTTATGCTGCCCAGCACAATGGCACATTGTGAGCTGGGAGTGCTCATCTGCTGCGTGCCCAAGTTGTTGTAATTAATGCAGAACTACCCTACAAGCTGTCTCCCAGGCGTACTACAAACCCAAATTAAAGTAGCTCACATAAGTCCATTCCCAGCAAGCATTCCCAATTAAACAGACAGCCCTATTATTATCTGATTCCCTACTAAGTCGCACTAACTGTCCAAACCATAGTCCCACACAGCTCTGAGCACAGGGAGACAGTCGCAGGATGCCCCAGAGGGACAAGCCTGTCCTAAAGTCTGGCAGACAAAACAGTTCTGTGAGTCATTCTGAACATTATCATCATTTAGGATAAAGATATTCACTCCTCTGCGATACCTGGATGAGTGGGGACTGCTGGATTACCTGACAGCTCCTTGCAGTGCTCATTTGATCCCATGTTTTTGATTTATTATTCTTGCCAGAGCTGCACCGCTACCAGGATCATGTCAAATGGGAATTGCACACCCTCCCATCAGCTGGAGCAGGCTGAAGGGCAGTGGCTCTGCAGGGGAGGCCAGCAGACACCCCGGAGTGCTGGGTTGGCTGGGGAACAGCTCAGCACCAACAAACATCTCCCTGCACAGACCTGGCAGGAAGGCTCTGGGCCAGCTCTTGCTATGCTGGTCACAGCCTGGCTGCGTGTGATGCCTGAGGATCAAACCTGCCCATCCCAGGGGCTGTGACACTGCTCCACCCCCACCTCCCCCCAGGAGAGCCCCCAAAGCCCACAGCACTCCCCAGCCTGTCCCAGTGCCATCCCCTGCTGCCGATGTGACAGCCAGCTCAGGACTGCAGTGGCTACGGGATCATTGTAACGTGTTGGGGGAGGAAAGCCTGGGATTTTCCTGCCAGCAGCAGGACAGAAAATGGCAACTTGTCAAATCCCATGCCCTCAAGCGCTGCCAAGCAGGAGGGAGCCCAGCCCAGCATGCCCCACGCTCTCCCTCTCCGGGCAGGAGGAGCCAGCTGGGAAATGCAGCAGCTCCAGAGGCTTTGGACAGAAGAAGAGCAGCCTGCAGGAGCCAGAGCCCCCAGAAAACACTGCATCTCCAGCACCATTCCCAAGAGGCAGGGCCCCAACAGTCCTGCACCAAAAATAGCGTGGAGCTCACACACTGTATGCGCTCAGCCCAGCACCAGCCACTTCCACTTCCCTCTGGCACGCCGGGAACGCGGCCTAAATGTCACACCTCGGATCATGGGCAAGGGCAGCTAGAGCATGAGACTGCTCCAACCTGCTAAATAATTCCCACCGCACGTCAGGCTGAGATCAAGGCACCACGGGGACAGCAGGGGTCAGTCAGCTCTCCAAGTCTGTGTCCTGACTTGATTTATGGAAAACTGCTGGTGAAGAGCAAGGAGATGGAGACAAGAAAGAACGCACACATTACCTACCTGAGAAAAAAGCCAAGGGCAGCCAATTTACTCTGCTCGTTTACATTAGGGTCCCAGAGCAGTTCTAAGCCACCTTGTTTCCTGGCCAGGACACAGAGCCCTCAGCACTCACAGCCTTATAAGGTCAGAAATGTCTGCAGCACGAGGTTCCCGGGGACGCCAGATCATTCATTCTCCAGGTCCGAGAGGAGTTCAGCAAGCACTTGCTCAGAATTTCAGGGTTTTCTACACACAGGCAGGTCTGTTCTGAAGGTGAGCTGCTTCGAGCCTCCACCAGGAGAGAGGCCAGGATGACTCCCAAGTGACTGAGCCCCCATGCTCTGCAGGGACAGACCCTCGGCCGGTCCTGGCTCCTCGGCTTCCCTCTGCCCCTGCACTGGAGAGGTTTCCAAAGCCTGAAGGCTGTGGGAATCAAGGCTGCAATCAAAGCCTGTCCGAGAGGAGCACAGAGCAAACTGGAGATGCAGCTTCAGCAGCAAGGCCAAGATGCCTCCTGAGGAGCCCTGTAGTTAGGGGAGTTAGGGAGGCAGCACTTGGGAAATAAATACTATCTGGGTGAAAGAGAACTGGACAGGCTGGCAGGGTTCAAACTAAACGGGACCACGTGGGCTCTTAAATTTTTCCATGCTAAAAATAACTGGTAGCACATGCTCTGCCTTATAGGAGGCATAAGAACAGGAGTTAACAAAAACCTAAGGAACTGGAGGCCCCACTGTTAAGATTAAAATAAGAAAAACTGCTGCACTGAGGCAGACGTAAGGACTTACATAACCCACCCTGGGCATGAGGCATATTTTCATCGAAAGCTGAACTGGCACGTGGCACTGCATTATCTAACTGCAGCTTCTCTGTGCTTCATACAAGATGAAGGAGGCAGAACATCCACAGGGGAGGGACCTCCCGCCAGGTGCTGCTGCAGCACGTGCTGCCAGCTGTTCCAGCTGCAGGGCACAGGGGGTTTTCTCCCGCACAGGGCAGCAGCAGCCCTGGGCCTGAGCTCACAGGAGGGAGCTGTGAAGCCACAGCAGCCTGCCAGCCCCTGCATCACACACCCTGGATCACCAGGGGGTCACCTGGCACAGCCTCCCCAGTCCTGTCCCCAGCACACCCAGAGGCAGGAGCTCAGACAGCGTGACTCAGGAGCTGCAAACACCCACAGACAGGTAGGAGCCAGGCCAACGAGATCTCAAACTGGGTGGCACTCATTTTAAAAGAAGCCAACAGGGAAGTCTCTCTGTACTTAACTAATTAAAGGCAAGTGCTCTGCAGCAATTTCTGCTTCAAACAGTAGCACTGAAAGGCTAGAACAGCAAGAGATATCCCTTAAGCAACACCACCTTTTCACAGCCCAGTGAACATGGGCTATGAACCCAAGGAACAGGCTCCTCTCCAGATGAAAACCACCACTGAAGCCACTTCACAACCTCGGAATATTTAAGAAGCAGCAGTCTCCTATTTGCAAAATGATCAACTGTGCCGTAAATAAAAGGCTGAAAAAGCTGGTTGATGTAGAATTAAACTGGTGCTTTGGAACAAGAAACACCACTAACACCAGGCTGTCTTTTATCTCTGAGATAAAAACTGCTTTCAGTGTAATCAGCATCAGTGCTGCTCCTACAAGAGCTCAGTCCCCCCTCGCAGCTGGAGCTGCCACACTGATTGTTGGTTCTGTGTTTTCCCCCACTCAGCAGCCCAAGCCTGGCCCAGCACAGCTCCTGCAGCAGCCTTTGGACCAAAGCAGGACTCAGAACAGCTCCTATTTATTTCCACACTCAGAGCTTTACAATAAAAGCATCAGCTTGGCCAACCTGTAGGGGTTTTTTTAATAGATGTTTTGGAAATTATCAAGAAGCTCACAGGGACACAAACACGGACCCTCAGCAACCCTCAGCCCTGCTCTCATGGACTCAGGCAGGGCCTTGAGAGCTCCTGCTCTGCAGTTTGTAATTAACATTAACCCTATCAGGTTATGGAGCTCTGTACTGCTTATTACCTCCCTGCTCCAGTTGTTCCATTATTTATAGTTTCCTCACCCAAGTCAGTGTCTCCCTGTGAATCCTCAACTGCAGAGGGAGGCAAGAGAGCTTTCTCTCCACTTTCCCAGAAATGTCTTTCAGATAGTTCAGCAAACTTCAAAAACTGCTTCTGCACCACTTTACCTGTACCCCCACAGTACAGGCAAAGCAGCTGTTATCACCTTTATAACCCACCAACACAGAACAAAAATCTGGATTTGGACAAGTTTTATCATCTTTCATTCTTTCTGCATTTTCACTCAGGCTGGAGGACAGAACAAATTATTTTCCGGAATTTCAGAATAAACACATCCAACACTCAGCCTTTTGTGTTTGTTTCTACATAAGGAAGCCAACGCAGCCCTTGCTACGGGTGACACAGTGCAGTAGCCACCACATGCACAGCTCATAAATGACAACTTAAAAGCAGCTACCTGAGTCAGATGCCTGGCATCTCTATCAATCTCCACAAAGCAGAGACTAAACTAACCGAGGGCTTCCAACACACTCTGCACAGGAGTCAGAAAACAAGCCTGGATTTTCAAGGAGACAGAGCAGGGAGTTTCCAGCAAACAGGCTGATAGGGCTGCAGGAGCCAGGAGCAGCCCAGACCAAACAGGCCCCAGGTACGTGGGGAGCAGCAGCAGCTCTGCTCACGGGATGTCTGCAGGGCACAGCCACCAGACCTTGACAAACAGCTTCCCAAAACAAGAGCTGGACTAGGCACAGGCAGAGGAGCAAAAGGCACTGCGGTCTGGCTGGAAGCCTTGGGGCAAAACTGCAGAAGCACCCAGAGAGGGAGGACAGCAAACACCCGTGAGGAGGGTGCCCTGTGTCCACCTGTGCTGGGAGGGAACAGCCAAGGCTCCACTCATGGGGAATGAGCAGGAGGACACTTGTGTGCAGAACAGTGGCCATGAGGAGTGGCACAGCACACTCCAGCCTGACCAGAGGTCACATCACTGCGACCCACAGCACCCCAGCCCCCTGAGCCCTGCCCAAAGCTCCCGAGGGGCAGCTCTCACACACAGCACAGCACAGGCTGCTCCTCTCCTCAGCTTTTCTCCAAAGGCAAGGCCAGGACACAGACCGAGTGGCCTTCCTACGGTCACATGGAGCTGGGGGAAACACAAGGAATGGCAGACAGCTATTCTGTCTGGAGAGATGGGAGCCCACCCTCAGCTTGAAATACTTGAGGGAAGGGATGTGCTCATTTTTCCTGCACCCCTGAACACCAAGGAATGCTTCCTAACCCTGCATTTGAACAAGAAATCAAATACAAGCCCAAGTTTGTAACAAAAGAGGCTCTTCTTTAAGGAACAGGAAAGCACAGGGTCAGAGCCCTGAGGTTTATGGGGATATACATTGCAATCATTGTCCCAGACCAAATTCCCAATTCCCAGGTTCATTCCCAAGCAAAACTAAGGCCTCTGATACCAGAGGCACATGAAAATCATGAACTTTTGCCAGGAACTGCTGCTATTTATACCCAGAGTCAAAAACCAACCACAGCACATGGCAAGTTTCTCATCCTCAGTGCCAGGTGGCAGCAGAGGTCAAAGGCAACCCCGACCAGGACAGGTCTGCAGCCCTGATTTGTCTGCTCAAGAGTGATTTTAAATGATCTTTTATGAAATATTCATCTTTGCTAGCAGTAATGTACAGGAGCCAAAAATCCAGTCAGCTTCCAGGTGACAAAATGCAGGACCAGAATCCACGCAGTGGACAATAAAAAAAATGTACAGTGAACCAGCTGAAGACAGAACATTTGAAAAAGCAGTTTGGGACATGCAAATATCTCCCCTTCTAGCAATCCCCATGAGAAACAAATGCAACAGCTTCAATTTCCAGGAAATATTAAACACCTGCCCAATAAAATAGTTTTTTCTGAATATCTGAGCATGGCTGCCTGAAGTTAATCATCACTTCATGAAGTCTAACCAGTCATTTGCATTAAGAGCTCCACAGAAGCACTGCAGTTAGAAATCAGGATTTTAAAAAGGCTAATCATTAGATCTGAAACATGAAACAATTATAAGTAATTAATGCTGTAATTAATGCTTTTTATTAGCTCTGGATGTTGCTAGGGGCAACTGGGATACCAGCCCTGATCCTATTACAGGCTCCCTGGACGCCAGAAATACCTGAAATCATTTTTTCGTACCAGTTAAGAGCACATGAACGATGAGAGGCACAGATGAGTGGGCTATGTTGCTCTAAAAGCGTTATGCTCTTCAGATAACTGCTCCTGCAGAAGTGCACTTGCTCTCCAATCCCCCTGCAGCCAGCCTGCAATGTTTTCAAAGTGAAGAGACAGTCTCAGCCATCACAAATCAAACTGCTGCTGGCTCTGAGAGCTTTGGCTGCACTCCTGCAGCAAACTCCTGTCACAGTTAACTCCACAGGGGAGCTGCACCTCCAGGAACAGACAAACCGTGCTGGATCCACCTGCAGCTCCTGTCACCTCATGCCCTGGGCAGCGAGGGAATTCCTGTCCCCTCATTTCAGGCCTTGGGGAGTGTCTAGGTTAAAGCCAAGGCTTTCTAGGCACCTCACAGGTTTCAGTATTAGTTTCTCAAAGCATCTCCAGCATTCTTTAAGAAGGAATCTGGTCCCTAGGATGGGTTTCTGAACTACAGGTGAATAAGGAGAGCACTCTCAAGTAAGAAACAGCTACTGACACACACAGCTGAGTTCCTGCAGTGCCATCCACACAGACCCTGCAGCCCCAACATGTCATTAGTCTCATGTCTGAGAGCGAACAGCCTGTTGTGGGAGACACTGCTACGAGTGTGCTGACAGACTGACCTGCATAAACCCCATGAGAGCTTTTAAAAGTCCTTCAGGAGCTCAATGAAAGACTCAGGCAGAAGGTGAGGGACTGGCAGGTGAGCAAGACCAGGACGGGAAACCACACATGAATGGATTCCAGTGGATTCTATCCTACTCCAAGCACCGCTCAAGCCCTACAGGCTTCTCCCTCCTCCTCACTAACTCGAGAGTTGTCATTCCCTCCAGTGCATTTGCACTGTGCAGCACGTGGGAGCACACCAGGGAACTGAGAATGGGATACACACGGTGAGGCTGCGCTTTTCCACAACCACAGGTCTATGGGGCATCGCTAGGTGACAGGTACAGCAGGTGCCTGCGCAGTCCTTCACCCCCCACAAACAAGCAGCTCACTGAGGAACGAGGAGATGAAAGGACCCGGAGCGGGTCAGGGGGCGATCCCGGCAGAGGAGCAGGCCCTGCCGTGCCCGCCGTGGCCCAGGCGCTGCCCTCCCGCCCCACGTGCTCCCGCCCGCCGCTCCGCCCGTCCGCGCCCGGTGGATCATTCACAGCCACAACGCCAAGTTACACCGGCGCTACACCTGCCCCAGCAACCGCCGCTTCCCTCCACCTGAGACAAAGTCCACAGGGCCCGGCAGGTTCAGCACAGGCCTGGCACACCGCACGGCCCGATTTCTGCCACCCCACAGCTTTTCCCAACACGTGGGCTGTAGCCAAACGCGGCTTTTGGGGCCGTTTCCCGCTGTTATGGATAACAGCCATGAGGAGGGTGCCCTCGCTGAGATACCTGTCCGTCCTGTGTCAGGGCCTCGGGGAGTTACCGGACTGCAGCAAAGAACTCGGCCCGGCACAGATCAGGCTGCCCATTTCTGGAGCAGGAGTAACTCAGATCTCCCGTGCTTCCATCGGGGGAAGCAGAAAAGGAGAGAGCAAACAACAAGGATTCTGTCAGGAAAGCAAGGCTACAACTTCACTTCCTCAGTAGCAATGTAATTTAATTCCTTTGCTCCCACCTGTATTCCACGCTGGCTTACAAACAAAAGGAGTCAGTAGGGCACATTAGAAGTTTTGCTAATAACAGTTTTTACGGTCATTACCATAACACAGGCAAGGCTGGCCAGACCAGACACGGAGCAGACAGCACAAGGTGCCTTCATCTCCACGGCGAGTCTGCACCGCCCGTGCCATCCCCCGCCCGCACGTCAGGCGGCCCGGCCGCAGCGCTCCCCTCAGCACGGGGGAACCGACCCGGCTGCTGCGGCCGGGAAACGGCGGGCAGAACACACACCGGGCGCGGACCGGCCCTCACCGCCCGCATCCCGCACGGCCCCCGCCCCGGGCCCCCGGGCTCTGCGGCACGATCAGCCCCAGCCCAGGCCCCGCGGTCACGGCGGGCCCGCAGCGCTGACCTTGGGCGGCGCGGGAGCGCTCCCGCCACGGCCCGCGCGGGGCCCGGGGAGG
>VXBN01012301.1:315077-390464 GCA_013397395.1 Sinosuthora webbiana
GGGACCGGCCCCGGGCTCCGTGAGGGGCGGGATCCCCCCGGGCTCCGTGAGGGGCGGGACCGGCCCCGGGCTCCGTGAGGGCTGGGACCGGCCCCGGGCTCCGTGAGGGGCGGGATCGCCCCCGGGCTCCGTGAGGGGCGGGACCGGCCCCGGGCTCCGTGAGGGCTGGGACCGGCCCCGGGCTCCGTGAGGGGCGGGATCGCCCCGGGCTCCGTGAGGGGCGGGACCGGCCCCGGGCTCCGTGCGGGGTCGGCCCCGGGCTCCGTGCCGGGCCGGCCGGGATCGCTCCCGCGGCCGAAGCTCGGGCAGAGTCCGGACGCGCCACCTTCTTCACCTCCTCCCTCTCCTGCGGTGATCGCGGGACAGCGCAGCCAGGCCCGGTGGGGCCGCCGAGGCCCAGAGCGCCTCATTGCCTGCTGACACCGCCTGACACACGAGCAGGTGAATCTGAGCTTTAGACAGAGTTTTACACAAACGTTTGGCTGGTGGTGACACGTTAGTGAGCAAATATTAGCCAGAAGCTACAGCAGTGGATTGGAACTGCCAGGCTGAACTAGAATGAGAAATGCAAATCTGTGTTCAGGCAAGGTTATTGCTCAGCTGCAGCAGCAGCAAGTTGGAATTAACAGAGACTTTTCATGTTATTGTGTAAGACTTGTGACATTTCCCCCCAGGGTTTTTGGCATCCTTGCAGGAGATCCAGTGTGTAAATGATTTCTCTGTCCCAAGGAAGCTCTGAGGTTCTGGGGGGATACACAGTAGGGAAGCATGGCTGGTCAGTCTGGCACTGCCACGCTCTGTGGCCTGTGTGACAGCAGATTCCAGGACAGCTGTGGGCAGGGCACTTGGAGGAGACTGGGAAATCGTCGATGCTCTCCTAAGGCGGTTGGGAATTTCCAGAGGAGGCTGGTGAGAGAGGGAAAGGCCCCAGGGTGTGGCAGGAGCAGCCCAAGCAGCGGGCAGGTCTTGGGAAGAGTCTGTGCTGACCTTTGTGGGGCATCACTGGGAATTCTGTGTTACTGTGGCACCCGGAGGGGCTTGGCATCCACCCTGGGTGTGCGTGGGAAGAGTTGTTGGGGAGTGATGTGTTCTCTCCAGATAATCCAGCAGGGTTGTGTGGAAGCACATGGAGCGGCAGGAGCCAGGTGTGGGTGCTGCAGCCGGGCAGGTGGGAGGGCACGGGATGCTCTGCTGCTTCAGGCCTTCTGAGGAGACTCCTCTGCATTTGTCACTGCACCTTTGTGGGGACAGGTGGCTCAGGATTTCCCAGTGGAACAACTTCAGCTGCTTGTTCATCTTTTGGAACTTCAGCAGCAGAGTCAGAGGGAAGCAGGAGGCCAGGGAGAAGTGGTTCATGCTGTGGGGCAGGAACAGGGAGCAGCTCCCAGAGCTCACCTGGCTGTGAGCAGCACGCTCTGCAGCAGGTAATGCTGCACACACAGCAGGGCAGTTCAGTGCTGTGCTCACCAGGCTGGCTCAAGTCAAACCTGCCCGTTGTTCATTGACACGTGCCTGCAGCAGGCAGTTGGTGTGTGAGAGTGTAAATGAGTAACTTGGAGAAATCACAGTCATGAGCAGGATTGTCCTTCCTAAATCACTGATTTGTGGAAGTATTTTTCTGTAGAGAAGTTCCTGATTTGCCTCTTATCTTTTTGTTTAGAGCAGTTGGGAATTAATACTAAACACCCATTTTAAAACTACAAATTGTGCCATACATGAAGTGGAAAAATCCGTCCGCGTTGGGACTTTGCCCTTTTGATGTCCCTAATCTGAGGATCTCAGAAATGTGTCCGTTAAGAATTCCCAACCGACAGCCACCCTTGGCTGTTGGTGTTGGGCAATTCCAGCGTTTACAGAGCCTGGTGGTCAAACGTTCAGGGATTTGTCAAGGTCACAGCCACAGCCTGTGTCAGACACACACGGGGACCAGAACTGCTGAAACCTCCTGTGGACCTGGCCATTTCCTTCCCTCGTGTCCTCACAGCCCCAGGACGAGGAGGAGGAGGGCTGGAGGAGCAGCTCTTCAGCGTTTGTGCCCCGTCTTGCTGCACAGCCAGCTCTCCTGGGCAGACCTTGCTCTCCCAGTACCTAACTGGGGGTGGAAGCAGCAGAACAGATATTTCCAGTTTGTCTGAAGGACAGTATGCTATGAGAAAAAAAAAATTAAAATACAATTTAATAGTTCAGGGGGATTTTCTTGAGCATATAGTTACTCCTGGCTATTTATAGCACCGTCATTTAAATATCCCAGAAGATCCCGTCGTCAGAGGTTTTTTCATGATTCCTTTGAAGAACAAACCCATACTTATTTGAACAAGTCACATAATGGGAGTTGTTTTTAAACCCTTTCCACCCACACAAGCCTGGGAGTGATTTTCATTTAAGAGCTTGTTAACCAGAGGAGCAGCCAGCTGAAGAGCCCCTGTTGCAAGGCACAAAGGATTCACACCTGCAAATCCAACTTGGGGAGTGGGAAAGGCATTTCACTGCCCTGAGAGGGAGCCAGCACTGCACAGGTGTGACACAGGCGGCTCATCCATGACTTAGAGCTGAGTTCAGGTGTTGTGTCCCCTGTCCTTAGGGGGGCCTAAGGGACACACGTTTGGTAATGGCAGAAGTGACCAAGCAGAATCCAATCCTATGAGAGGACCTGAGGGGACAGGTATCACCCATCTCACCTGGGACAGTGCTGGGCCACCTTCACCAGCAGCTCTGAGCCATCCTGTGCTCAGCCATCAACAACTTTCTTTCTTTTCCTCCTTGTGCAGTTTTTAGCTCCAGAAGAGAATTCATTCCTGAAGTTCAAGTAAGTTCTGCACTTTTTATTATTTTCCTTTCAGCAGCATCAGCTGGGCAGGGATTTTAAAGTGATTTCCTTAGACAGAATTGCCTGCTCCAACAGTGCAATTTCCCCCAAAATACAGATTTTCCAACTGCATACATAACTAAAATAAAACTCTCCTTTCATTCCCTCCCTGTAGCTACAGTGTATTTGTGATCTCAGTTGGCAGGGAGGCTCCACTGTCCCAAAGAGGAACTTCAGGAATGTTTCTGACAGCAGTGATTGAGCAGGTGCTGCTCGGGAGCTGGCTCCCACTCCAGGTCCACCTCAGAACTAAGGAACATTTCCTCTGAAGTAAAGAAAATGAAATTTAACAGTTCACAGACTGCTGCTCTTCCACTCGTGCAGCCCCAGCTGGCACCAGGAGCACGACAGGAATCACCTGTCCAGGTGTCTGCAGGTCTGTCTGTTCACTGTGCAGGAACAATAAGATTTCTCAGAAGAAGTCAATGCAGTCACACTTTAATGTGTCTTTACATCCTTTACGATTCACAAAGGCAGAATATAAGTACTTATACATTTTTAATGGGGAAGTAATGTATCCCCCTAGAAGAAAAATAGATGTGATTAATCATTTGTCAGAGAAGTTGCCTGACAGCTGAAACCTCAAGCTTCTAGGCAAAAAAAGCTCAAATAGGCAAATTATACTGAATTGTTCTTTAAAGACCAAGCAGCTGTTTTATTACAATATTAAATTTACATTTTAAAAAGAAATATTCTGATTTATTATTCAGTTATGATAATCTTATTGAAGTGACATGAAATTCATGACAATGGGCTTTCTTCTTCCTCAGTCACCGCAGGCAATCTCAGATCTGTGCAGGATCCCACACCCAGGGCAGCACCAGTCTGGGAAGACAAACCCCAGACACTGGATTTTAACTGGAATCTTAATTTTCCCCAGGGAAAGTGGGGGGTTGGACTCTGGAACTGGGCTGGATCCCTTGGTTCAGCCCCAAAGAACCCACCCAATCCTGTCCCAACGGAGAGAGGACACCAGCGTCCACCACCTTTACCCCGCAGGCCCCGGGAATGACCTTCCAACAACTGGGAGCAGGTTGAATTTACATTTTACTTCAAAAAAAAGGGGGAAGTACATACATGAGGGGAGAATGGGGTGAACAATAATTATCTGAGAGCAGGTTTCCACCCGTGTGACCCACAGCTCCCGGCGGCGCTCCGGGCTCACACCCTGGGCTGACAGCACCAGCGGGACTGGGAGCACAGAACCCCTGGGAGCCCAGGCTGGGTGGAAGCAGGGAGATCATACACAGGGTGAGTGTGTCGGACACAGCCTCTGGTTGGAATGATGGAACGCACCAGCAGGAGGGAGGAGGAGGAGTTAACAGTTACTAACACTAGAATAATCAAATTTGTATGTTATACATATACAGCAACTAACTGCTTTACAAAAAAAGCAAAATAATACAATATATTGTCACATGTATTTACAGTGTAGTAAATATACTTTTCTGTCAAATTTTACACAAAAACTATTTACAGGTGAATATACTGCATAAAAAAAAAGGTGGGACCAACACTCTGAGTGACTGTCTGTGGTTTGTTGCATAACAATAGGACGTGCTTTGTGACTTCGGAAAAAATTAACCTTAGAATGTAACAGAAAAAGCCCTAAAACCTACAACCCGGGTCAGAGCCAGCCCTGGCACACGCCGGGGGCTCAGCCCACGAGACTCAGTGAAATGTTCCCTGTCCTGGGAAACCTCATGCACGGTAAAGCAGAAACATCGGCATCGTTACAGGTAGGTTATGCACTATTCAAATACTACTGAGTTATCTTTAAGTCAGGGAAAATACAAACACAAACAGAATGTTAATTGTCTTTACAGTACTGAGCTGTGGTCAGTGCGGGGCAGGGAACGGGCTCTGAGCCAGGGGTCACACACGCTCCCCAGGAGGGCGTTACATGGTCCACGTGTTCCAATTGGACTTTTCTGAATTTTAAGTTTTCATGTCAGGGCACAGGGACTCTGGGGCTGCAGCTCCAGCCCTGCAGCAGAGCCTGGAGCAGCAGAGCCCGGAGCAGCAGATGGGATGGGATGAGCCTCTGCCAGTGGCCCGTGGGTTGCCCAGAGCACTGGGGACCCTGGGATGGGGCTCCTGCGTGTCAGGTCAGGGCTCACACCCACACTGTCACCAGCAACAACCTGCTGGTCACCAGAGAACAGAGCAGCAGGTGCAGAAAGGATGGAGCAGCCCGGGATGGGAGCAGAGCTCCCAGGGATGGGATGGGATGGGATGGAGAGTGCTCAAACAGGGGAAGAACGAAGGAAGGAGCATGTGAGAAAGAAAAAGAGGCAAATCCCAGCAGCGGCTGCTGGAGGGAGCGGGAGAGTGAAACAGTGACAGTAAGGCACTCAACAACTAATTACTGATGGGATTTTAATCATTACACAAAGGCCATGGTTCCCTGGGAGCCAAGCACAAGCTTCCCAAGCACCAGTGCTAGGAGACAACATTCCTATCACAGCACACACGATCCCAAATTAAACCTTGGCCATCAGCAGTCCTTACACCCCAATTCACCCGTTACCTGACACAGGTGTCTGATACCTCTGCTCTGCCAGAGTCCAGGCCCTCTCACTGAACCTCTCATACAGGGAAAACTCCAACTGGCTCCCTCCTTCCAGGAAAGAGGAAATTCAGTTTTGTTCACTGACTTCATGAAGAGACTAGATTTTCAGCTGGGACTGAGAGCCTGGAGTGGTTCTCGCAGGGATGGTGGCTTTCATCCCTGTCCCCTCTGCTCCCACATCTCTGTGCTGCAGGGAACACAGCAGTTCTGATGGGGGGACACTTCTGACATGGGTGATGCAGAACAGTGAAGGGCTTGCTCTCTGCCAAACAACATCAGTCAGGCAGTTCCTCTGGAAATCCTGTTCCTGTTTGCAGGAGACCTGCTCACACGAGAAACAACTCAAAACAGCACACCACCTTTACAAGAGATTCTTGTTGTCCTCCCACACACAAATCCTCAGGCTTCTACAATTCCTTGTCCTCAGCAAAACGGGAAGGGCAGCTCGACTGGGCACAAGCCAGTGCAAACTCCAGTGACACCAGGGGTGGCTCCTCACAGTCTGAGTTGTGGGATGACAATGGTTTCTAACCTGGGGACCCCAAACCCAAGGCTTGAGCCCCTGCTCTGTCCCTGAGCCCAGCTCAGCCTCAGGGCCCTGCTTAGAGCCCACTGTGTCACCAGTGACCACGTTCCTGCCCTGGTGCCTGCACCACCCGAGCGAGGGAATTTGGTTAATTGCACCAGTTCATCTTTCTAGCCTGTTTATTCCATGACTGCCAATTCTAAGTTTTCCTCTTGTTTTGGCAAACTATTTGCATATGAAGTTTGTGTTCATAGTTTTTCCAGGACTGTAAACAAATTAAAGAAATTGTTATTTTATGAATCAATACAATAAAGGTATTTTTATTTACATAAATGTTACATTGTTACTGTGTGGATACATGGGAATTATGTGCTATAGCAATAAATTGGAATCCTTAATTGTACCATTCTCTAATAATTTAGCTGTGGAGTTTGATTTACTGAAAGCCACTAACGATTGCACTGGAGGACTGGCTTTTACCTAATGGATATACTTGTTTTCTCCTTTAAAGCCACTGAAGGATTGTTAATTCCTACCACAGCAGAGGCATCTGAAACTGGGAAGGAGATCTGATTCTGAGCAGGAGCTGTGTGAGCCCCCAGGGACACAGCCCCTGCCCGAACTGCAGCTCGCCCCAGCTCAGACACCCCGCCCGTGGGGCACCGGGCCCCAGAGCGGCACCAGGACCCACGGCAGCACCGGGACCTCCTCCCTGGGCAGCACTGGGACCCACGGCAGCACCGGGACCTCCTCCCTGGGCAGCACCGGGACCCACGGTGGCAGCACTGGGACCTCCTCCCTGGGCAGCACCGGGACCCACGGCAGCACTGGGACCTCCTCCCTGGCCAGCACCGGGACCCACGGCGGCAGCACCGGGACCTCCTCCCTGGCCGGCACGGCGGCGCGGGCCCGTCCCCAGCCCTGACAGTGAGGACAGCTCAGGTTTGTGTCAGCCCCAGCCCCGGGAGTGACTGTGCCAGCGCCAGGCGTCCCTGCGACCGGACAGTGTCAGTTCATTTAAATGCATGTACCTTGAGCAGCGGTGGCTGCTTCTGTCCCTGCTGGGGCAGCACAGGGGCAGCTTTGCCACACACTATCCCCCAGAGCCGGGAATGAATCCATCCCATTTCCCTCCATTCCCCACTGGATATTCTGCCAGGAGCTCTCGCAGGTGTGCATTGTTGGGAAGGGCAGAACTAAAGCGGGTGCTACAATGACAGCCCGAGGGTCAGCTCCCAGAGATTTCCCCCCGTACAACTTCCTCAGGGCAGATAAAGTACAGAAAAAAAACAAACCAAAAAGACCACCCAAACAAAACAAAAACCAACCAAACAAAAAAAAGCTCTGGGAAAAAAGCCAGTTTGTCCAGTCTGGTCCATGTACAGTCCAAGTGTGTGAAGCTTGGTCTGGGGAATGAGGGACTCCTGCAGCCTCCTTTTCCTCTCCCCTTTATTGCTAATTACCTGAAATTTAACCTAATACCACCACTTCTGTTAAGCTCCTTCTACTGCAGCTATCGTGAACTTCTTCTCAGTGTGGTAAAAAAAAGTACACAGCTAAAATCTTATAGTTTGGATTAAAACCAGGGTTAGAGAAACATCCCTGGCTCAGGAAGCCACTACTACCTTGAGGCGTGCAAACAGGGTGAAGGATCAACACTTCCCTTAGCAGGAACACCTGAGGCCAGAGCAGGCAGGGCGGGGCTGGGGAATGGCTTTGGATTGAACAAGAGGCGGCTCTGCAGCGCTACAGAACCGCGGCCTCCCCCGGGGCACACGCGGGTTCTGAACCCCGGCCGAGACCGACACGGGGGGTGGAGGCGTGAACTCAGGCAGTGGGTCAGGAGTTGATCATCTGGCAACGCGGCTGACGGGATGGGAACTGTACAGATCAAGTGCAGCATCACACCCGGTGGAGGGCCCTTCGCGAGGGGCCGCGCGTGTCAGTCTGGTCCAAAAATAAAAAATAAAATTACAAAGCGACAATCACACGATCTTTTTGATGCTGTGACGCTTGAAGCTGCCGGCGCTTCGCTGCTTCTGCACTTGGCTGGCGGAGCCGTGGCGCATCCTCCCGCTGTTGGCGTGGCCGGCGGTGGGCGAGAGCTCCACGTTCTCCTTGTCGATCCCTGCGGGGACACAAGCGGCGGCTGAGCCCGCGGGATCCCCGAGGGGCGGCTTCCCCGAAGGCCCCACCCCGCCCAACAGCCCGCCCGCCGCCGGGGCCAGGCTGGAAAGAATCAAATCGGATTTGTGGCAGGTAAGGGCTGCAGAGCCGCCCGCCCCTGCCCGCCAGCCTGTGGGGCCGGCAGAGGGCAAAGAGAGAGTAAAACCAAGGAAACTTGGCTGTCCTGCTGAAAACAAAAGTCTGCTTACGTGAAGGAAGAAGAAAAACGCAAAACAAACCACCAAACTGACTCTTAATGAGTAAAGAAACAAGTTTCCTCAGGAGGGTCCTGACAGGAAACAGGCACAGAGAAACTGGGGCAGGGATTCTTCATGAAAACTGTGACTGCTGAGTTCAACCCCACCAGTGGCAGAAGAGGCTTGTGGGGCTCAGGATGAGGATGGCACCAGACACGTTTGTGCCCACAAACTTAGACCCTTCTGAGAGGCTCTGCACGTCCTCTGCAGGACAAGACCCTGTTACGCTTTGCTAAAAGTCTCCCAACAAACAAAGCTCAAAAGTGAAGAGCTTCAGTGAAGAGCCCACACTGACACCACCCAATGCCCGGCACTGGAGCCCTCGGCAGTGGCTTTGGGCACTGTCACTGCTGCCCCCACAGCCCAGAGCTGGCCTTGGGGCACGGTGCTCCCCAGCCACTGCTGCTCTTTGTGCTGACACTGCTGAGAGTTAACCCCCTGCAGCAGCCTCTCTAGCTGCCACTGTGTCTGTCAGTGTTCACCAACACTTCACGCCCTGGGACAGGTGCAGCACCAGCAATGAGGAGCAGACAGGTGGTTTTATGCAAGAGGATACAACTACAATCAGCAGCAAAAATTAGGATGTCTGACAGCAAATACAAAGGTTAGAACAAGGTTCTGTTATTCTAAGTGACACATCCATAGTTACGTGGAAGAAGTTGATTGGTGCTGGCATTAGTGAGAATGAAGAACACCCTCCACACTCAGCACAGGGACAGTGCGAGGGCTCCAGCCAGAGGCTGCACCTACTTCTCCTTGTGCAGGTGGCAGCACAAAACCCCCAAACTATGCTGAGGACAGGGACAACCCATGGGCCTGAGAAAAAAACTTCTGCAGCTTTCTCTTACTTCTCCACACAAAGCAGAAATGCAGAAGTGTGCAGCTCCTGATTTACTGCCCCACTGTCTGCTGCAGTTTAGTCCAAAGAACTCGTGTGTGTTTGCCCTGCAGTCAGAGCTGAGTCCTAGTGGATCTAGAGCTCACACCAAACAGCTCATTTCAGCTTCACACGTGCAGCAGTGATTTCCATAGTCAGCATCCACTTGTCTGTTACCACATTTGTTCTCAAGGCTGTGGGTGACTCTGTCTGCTCTACCACCAGGTATTACTGGCACCCCCCAGGAAAATGCACCAGCTTAGCACTTGCTGAAGCCATTCCCGTGTCAGAAACTGCTGCTCATGCCACAGCCTGGCCCTGACGCAGCTCAAGCAGCATTTCGTGCAAATATGATGAAAGAAGAGAGTACCTGGATGAGGCAGCTGCATGAAAACTGCAGACTTAGAGCAAGGCAGAGAAGCTTCACAGACACAGAATGAAAGAAATAAACGTAAGTGAATCATGTCCATGAGACAGGGAAGGGGAGGAAAAGGAACAGAGATGGTGACAGACAAAACATTTATAAACAATGATCCCGCCTAGTTGTTTCCAGATGCAGGAAATGAATTTTTCATGTATCTGCAACTTAGTATTTGTAGCCATAATAAAAAACCCCTCATTTGGCTGAAAATGTTTCTTTTAACTGAGTGCTGCTGAACACGTGGCCTTCACACTGCTGTTTTAAATTTCATTTCCAAGCAAACAGTGCTCAGAGTGCCAGCAGCCCGTTGTTTCAGACTCACTATTAACCTGAACAAGTTCCCTAGTTCCCAACTGTTTGTGGAGACTCTTAACCAGCCTTTGACAAAAGCCATCTGTTTGCACAGCACTTGGAAGGAATGTCTGACGAGCTGGATTAATTCCTTCCTCTCAGCTTGTAAAGGAAGAGGGAATGGAAAGTGGGGCAGAAGGAAGGAGGACATTTACAGAGCAAAATGCTTCTTTCCCTTGCAGAGAGCCCAATCCAGCACCATCACCTCATCCCTGGAAACAACTGCTGGAGCTGCCACCAATGCTGTGTTCCAAACAGGAAGATGCTGCCCAGAATGTCCTTCCACACTGACAGCAAGGGCTGCTCCCAAATCATTCCAACAGCCCAGCCTTGCTCCTCTGCACCCTGAACAAACCATCCCAGTGCCTGAGCCAGGGATCCCCTGCAGGGCACGTGTTCCACATGTAAGTGCTGCTGTTCTGATGCCCTTAATTCTCTTCCCTTCACATGGAGTGACTTGGAGACAGTCTTTGTGCTGGATAAAATCCAGGATCTGAGCCAACAGGGTAACAGCTCAGGAACAGTTTAATGTTCATTTGACTCCACAATGTTTGACTCACACACATCCAAAGAGCCGATGAGGCTCCTAAACCAGGGAATTCCCACATGTCCCCACCCAGATGGCTCCAGAAGAGGCACTGACCTGGGGAGTGCTGGGAAGTGGCAAGTGAGGTCATGGAGTTGGAGAGGTTGAGGTTTGCAGTGATGCTGAGCTGGCTCTGCACCGCGGGAGGGTACGGAGACGTGGGGGTCAGGAGAGATTCTTCACTGGTTTCCTCATCAATTCCAGGCAAATACGTGTCAATCAAGGCATCAAGGAACTTCACTATGAGCTCAGCATAGTCTGGGATTTGGGTTTGCTGTGGGAGATGGGGGAAAAAAAGATTATTCTTTCCTTTGTACTTTCCTGTCAGTTTGAGCTTTGCTCCAGAGCTCACTCTCAAGTCCCATAGTTTTGCCTGCAAATTTTCAACAGCATTTGATGTATGTGTAAAAACTGAATTGTGGCCTTGTCTAGACCAATCTGATGTGAAGGTGTCAGTGTGATCTCAGTGTGTGGGAGCCCAGGGGCAGGAAAAGGGGCTGCAGAGCCCCAGCCCCACACCTGGGCCACTTCCTTTGGGATGGCTGGACTCCACTGGCTCTGCTCCAACAGGAAATTTAGCCTCGTGGAATCATCACTGTTATCAAATTAACCCCCTACCCTGTCAGATACATGCAATGAAGTGACCTGGGAGCAGGAAAAGCTGCACTCACACACCTGGCTGCTTGGTAACTTATCTATCACAGCACCTGCTGCAGGCCCCGGGCTGCTTTTAGCCCTGGAGGTGCCCCTGGCACTCTCTGCTCACTCACAGGACAATGATGCTCCTTACGAGCACCTTTGCTGCAGCACCAACGTGTCCCAGAAAGGCCAAACAGCCCAGACCCCACAGAGCTCTTACCTTGGAGAAGGGGCCAGCAAACCTCCACAGCCCATTAAATCCAAAACCTGCAACAGCAAATGGAACACCACCATGAATGCCCAGCCCTCACCTGACAGAGAACAACAGAGTGCTCCCAGTACAGCACATTTTTTTAAAAAAGGAAAAATATTTACTCTGTAGATAGGATGTTTGGTATTGGGGTGGAGACTCCTCGTGGTAGACAACACTCTGCACAATCCCATGAATTGGATTCAGCAAGTTTGGATCCTGGCACAGCGATAAAAGGGTATTGATCTTGGAATCCAATAAGTTATGCCTGAAGAAAGGAGAAGTGCCTTAGTTTTTGGTCATTAAATAAAATAAACCTGCAGTTCCCAACTGACTTTAGCAATCAGCAGTCCAGGTGGGATTTCCACCCCCGCAGTGATTTCAGAACACAATTCCCAACTCTGTTCCATAAGGATGCTAATGATGTGCTCAGGTCAGTTTGTGAACATCTGCTCACCTTAACTCCTGACAGCTTGGTTTCCTTTACACATATTCACTCCAGCAAAACTACAGCAGGTGTCTAAAGAATCATCCAAAGAGCACCTGCACCAGGCTTTAAATCAGCTTTGAAACACCTGGGGCACAAATTAAAATCGACCAGCATGGACAGACTGCAGCCTGGAACCTCCACACCAGCAAGTGCCCTGTAGATGCTTGTCCTGGACCAGAGAGCTCTAAAGAAGAGCCAGGTACAGAGTTACTGCAAGCAGAACTTCAGGTACTCACACAACAGGAAAGACCTTTGGGAAGACAACGCTGGCTTCTGCTAAATACTCGTAGAGGATGCGCTGGTCGAACTCGTCCGTGGTGTATTTCACCAGCGTGGCCTGGCAGGGAAGGAGCCGTTAGTGCACCTGGGTGGTTACAGCCTTGCTTAAAGGGTTTAACATTTCTGACTAGCAGAAAGCAGCACTAGAAAACACTGATTTATGTCTCTGTTGAGAAACAACAGAACCAGTTGGCAACAACTTGTGTTTTGCCAATAAACTCATCTCATCCGTTTATTACACAACTGAGTCTTTCTGAAATCGTACCTGGAGTGGGGACTGCAGTGGTACAGCTGAGGAAAGTGCTACCAGACTGCACCTCTATTACTAGTTAATGACTTCTAAACTGAATTATGCTGGGATTCCAATCATGCTAATTGGTTTTAAACTATAATGTATTAATAATCTTTTATTATACAAAATAGTTTGTCATAAACTCAGCCAGGAAAAACTCCAAGGAACATGTTTGTTTTGCTGGGAGATAAAAGGACATCAGAAAATAGCAGACAACACACAGAAGAAAGCTTACAAGAACTGTAAGCAGCAGTGCTTGAATTTTTGGGTCAGTCAGAACTTCTTCATCCAGGAGGACGTTTGACTCGGAAACGGAAACTTTCCGGAGGTGTGGGTGTTGCTGTGGTGATATTCTCTGGGTTTCTGCCAGATAAAAAAGAGCAACTCATCCAGAGCAAAATAAACCCAAAGCAAGACAGAATCAGGTTCTGCACACCAGAGTCAGTCATGTGCAAACCTCGGAGCTCACCGGCCTCGTCACAAAGGTCAAAGCAACGACTGCGCTGAGGTGCAGCAGCACTGGACCACTACATGGGATGTGTTGTTATCAGATGGCAAACAAAAACCCCAATTTCCTCTTCAGTGAAATACAGGCCCAGGGGTGTGAGTACCAAATTTAGGGTCAGGCAGATCCAAGAGAAGAACCCTGGTCTTGCATTGCAATTGGGGGTGGGGGCACAGGAAGCAGATGGGGGAGAAGATGAAGAGAGGCATTCCAGGCATCAGCTCACGTTCCATCTCCTGCAGGAATTTGCACCTGGGGCTTATTAACTTATAGAAGGCCAAATGCTATTTATTTCATTGATGAAGGCCAAATGCTATTTATTTCATTGCACTCCTATATGCAGTCCTTTAGAGCTGCCTCTGATTCTGCACCTGTAAACTGAGCAGCTCCAGTGCAGCTGCCAGAGATACGAAGGCTGCACCCTGCAGAAGCCATTGCTAAGAGAGGTGCTTCTCCCTTACCTTGGAGCAACCTTGGTAAATAAACACTGAATTTAGAAATAGTCCTTTGTATAGATATACAAAGTGTTTATAATTAGTATTATTCTTAAAATGTTAGTCCTGTGTCTCACCCATTTCATAATCATTTTCGGCTACTCTCCTCATTTTGGGAGGCGTTGTGATTCCAGATTCCATGTCTTGCCTTTTAGGAGCCTTTGTGTCCGATATCAAATGGTCAAAACTTTTCCTTGTACCTAAAAACAATTTATCAGGCAATTAAAAACATTAAACCTAAATCCATATTCTAACTTCTGATTTTCTGGCCAAGCTACTCCCCTATCTAGCGTATGTTGACAGGAATCTGGGGACCTTTTCAGCATTTTCAGGGATGGGACAGAAAATACGATCACACCATGCCGCTCTCCATCACAGCTTCCAAAGGGCTTCACAACACACAGGAGGGAGCATGCAATTAGTCAGGGGGCATGCCATGGACTCCTGGCCCCCACACGGAATACACATGCCAGGACGTGGTTACTGAAAAGGAAGCAGGAAAGGGCTGGAATGAAGGAAATGCCCCTCTTCTTCCACCTGTGTACTGCCAAAGGGCTTCCACAAGTTCTGCAAAGCAACTCGGCTTGTTCCTCTGATACACGGGTTTGTTGTAAACGTGATGCACTGAGAAGCCACGAGGAGGAATCAGATTGTTTACACACATCTACCATGTTCTGGGACCATCTCCTCCAGCCCCAACCAGAGCACTCAATGGAGCAGCTAAATATCCACCTCCTGCGTTTGCTGGAAAGGGCTGGGAGCACAAAACTGGCACTAGGAATCTTCAGGATCTGGAATATCTTTTTTCTCCGCTTCAACATGCACATTTTGAGCATCGCTCTCGCTGCCCCCCTCTAAACCAAAAGATCTGAGTCCTCTTTAACTGCCCAGCGCCCTGAAATTTGCGTTTTGCAGAAACTGCACTTATTCCTCTCCATCAGGAATAAGCCCTTAAAGCCAGAACTAATACAAGAACAATTTTCTCCAGTAACGCTTCCCAGGGTGTTCTGTAGACAGACCAATAAATTAGTTATGTTAATAACCTAGAAGCTTTTTAGTGTTGGCTTGTGAAGGCTGCCCCATGTCCAAGCTCATGGATTTCCGGGTGCGAGGGCTGATCTGTCCCACTGTTGGGTAACTGGCAGCCAGGTGTCTGTCTGACCCCTTGGGGGATGACCAGGGCTGGTGTTCCTTTAGTGTCCTGAAAGTGCAGAGAAAGTCAATTAAGAAAATCTTAAAACTGTGCTGTTTAGGCAGAGGTCTTTCAAGCAGCCAAACCATCCTTTCATAAACCCATCTCTCCTACCTGATTCATTTCCCCAAAACACAGGATAGTAAATAGTAATTACTTTGCTTGCAAAGATTCTGAGCTAGTGAAAACAAACAATCTGATGTGAATGTGATGCTCAAGAGATAAAAAATAAAGCAATGAAAAGAACACAAGCAGATCAGCCTACTGGGTAAGATGAAATATATTTAGTAATCAGCTACTCCAATCTCAATGCTAAAAAGAGAGATCATGAGTGAAGTGCTCCCTGTGGAGGACACAGGCTCTCCATGGCACTTCCAGTTGGTTTCCTGGCTGATCTCTCTGGCTGCACACAGGCTGTAACAAGGTGTCAAGGTTTCCCAGTGGCACAGACAGGCACATGCCCTGGAGCTCTTAAAAGGACAAACAAAATGTTCTTCTAAAATATAAATGAGATTAAATCAGGTCTTGTAGAAAGATTTTAACAAAAGGTTTAACAGCCTCCAGAGCAGTAAGGCTGTGAAAATTAAATCTGTACAAACTGCACACTCAAATTTCTCTGTGATTCCTGATCCCAGTGAAAGGAGCAAATTGCTCAGGAGCCACCACAGCCCACAGACTCAGCGCTGTCCGTGGGGCTCAGCCCTCAGCACAGCTCACTCACTACAGGAAACAGGCTTTGCAGTGTGGGCAGCTTCTCTAGAAGTGAGACAACCAACCTATAGCTCGTGTCACTGTGGTGGATGGGGTATGTATCCATGGGAACGTTTTCCATTGACACGTCTGTCAGCAGCAGAGACTTCCTGTGCTTGAGGCTGCAGCGGCTCCGCACCTCCTCGGACACCGTCAGCAGGGCTGCAGGGCAAACACAGCAGGGCACGGGAAGCTTTCCACAGCAGGAACACAGCAACAATGTGAACAATATTCCACCCCTCTGCATTTCTTACACACATCACTGCACGTGTGCATCAACGCCACTGAGCTGCGGCTACACCTTAGCAAATGTACAGATTAAAAGCAGATCATTTAAAAATAATTCTGTTTCCCATCCAGCTACAATGACAAGATTCACAGGTTTGCCCTCACATGTCACAGTCTCTATGTCCAGACCACTGGAAACCTGAATGCTGTCAGGCACACACTGGAGTATTTACACCAAGAAGCCTCCAGCCTCCCTGAAGAAGCCCCAAAGCTGCAGAGGATGTGGTGTGCTGGCAAAGCCCTCAGTCCCCAAAAGGCCTTCCTGATGTGTCCACCCTGCCCACTCCTGTTCACCAGTTACAAGTTTTCTTTGTGCTGGTACAATTTTAACAACCTGAACCCAAAGGAATTCCACAATAATCCCCTCCTTTTCAGTCAGCCCAGCCTGGAAAGGAGGTTTGGTTCATTACCTGCCAGGTAAGCCACGCTCTGGGTGTTCACCTCAAACTTGTCACAGTTCCTGTGTTTGTTAACCAGAGCAAGGAGCGTGTGCAGAATCCTCACTGTTCTTGCTACAGTGGTAGGGGAAGGATGCCTGTACCCTAACAAACAAAACAGTGTATTTAACTTTGGAATCCATATTTATGAAGCACTAATATTTTGAAAGCATTTATAAATACTGTCCAGCAGGTTCTCAGACATTCCATCTCAAGGGTAAGAGATCACAGTGCCACCAGAAACGGTACATTTAAGACTAATTCTTTCTGTCTCTCCCCTCAAGACAGCGTAATTTCAAATGTCTGTGCATACATTATATCTGTTATCTCACAAATCAGTCTTCTAAAAACCCAGTGAGCCTGAGCACAGGCAAACAGGGAGAGACATTCTTGGGGGAAGGAGTAAAAGACTGCAGCAAATGAAGCTCTGCACCCTGTGACAGTTCAGAACTTTCAGCAGCAGCACTAAAGACCTTCACAGGAGATGTATAAAGGAAATCTGGTGAAGTCCTTTAATCCAAGAGTGTTTAATTCTGTATCTACTCTGTAATCCAAATTACTCAAAATCCACCACCCAGTGTGGCCCCTTTATCCCCTGACTTGTTTGTATTCCCAAAGTAAGAGTGTTCATGTCTAAGAGCAGTATGCACTCTTACCTTTCAGGAGATGTCCCACGAGTGCAAAGTTGAAGTTGGAGTTGAAATTTAGCCCAACAAAATGATCCATCTGCTTGCAGTGCCACTCGAGTGGTCTCCTGATCTCCATGAACACTTCTTCTGGGCTCTGACCCAAAAAACAAAACACAAGAGCACCTCACTGGAAGTTACTCAGGACATCTCAAGTTTGTTGGGTTTTTTGTTTAAGTGACAGAACAGTTCTTTTAGAGGCTGCAGGAAAGTATCAAGCACTTTCTCACAGATCACATGTGGACATTTCTGTTCCAGTTTCAAACAAAGCACTGACAGCTGCTCTCCACGTTTGTCTGTGGGTATCACCCAAGTGAAACAATTTGTAACACAAATTCAGGTTTAGTTGTTTAACAAGTTCCCAAGGACAAAGGTGGGTTTTCCCCCTTTCACTCAGCTGTGGCTGCAGCCCGAGCGAGGGCTGTGTCTCACCTTGTCGTTGAACACGCGCAGGCTGTCCAGGGTGTGCAGGTTCTGCTCCAGCAGGGCTGTCCCTGCCGAGTACAGGTTCACCTCATCCAGCTGCAGCACGGCCATGGCCACCCAGAACAGAGCCTTGTGCATAGGGGAGTCCTGCAGGGAGACAAGGAGCCACCACTGCACTTCCCAGCCAGCTCCTGCAGCTGGAGGACAACCAGCACGGAGGGGAGGCTTTGTCCCCCTTGCAGCAGGTTTGTCCTCGGCCACACCCATTCCAGGGGAACAGATGCTCACATGGACCTGTTCATGCACTTCACAGGTGAACAGCAGAAAGGAAATGAATTTCAAGCCCTGTTTGCACCTCCCAAGCCATTCCTCCTCACCTACACCCCCTCCTTGCTGACCCAGTGTCAGACCCACCGTGCCCTGTGGCAGCCTGACCAGAAATGGCTCTGCTCTCCATGGAGCATGAACTGCAGCCCTGCACACAGAACTGGCCACGCACTTCCTCATCAGAACCACACACAGGAGGAACTGGCATTCAACACCTCCCGGGCCCCTTGGGCAGAGCTTTCCCAGAACAAGTTTTATCCGCCAGCAGGGGCTGCAGGAGGCTCTTTGTGGCTGCTGTGCCCCGTGTGCTCCCAGCCAGGAGCCCGGCAGTGACCCCGTGGCTGCAGGAGCACTGCCCACACATGGCACACACACACCCCAGCCCTGGCAGGCAGGGCACAGCACACACAGCTCAAGGCAGCACTGGAACCTTGTGGAGGGACGGGCACAGCCTCTGCCCAACTGCCAGGGCCTCTCCCTGCAGCAGAACAGAACATTCCCCAGCATTTCTCAAGCCTTTGCACTGGCCCCACAATCTGCCACACTTCCCATATGTGCTCCTTCCATGCGTGAGTCACAGTGAAGTGTCAACTTCAGAAACCCCGTAATACTTAACTTGTATTTCTGAGATTATACCCATAACCATGATTTACAAAATTCATTCTCTGTTTATTCAAAAAGCCAGTGATTTACCTTGTTAAGGAGAGGCTGCAGCTTGGTGAGGGCTATAACTGTGGCTTCTATTAGAACTTGGCTATTGTAATTATCAGGACCTTTTAAACAGCTCTCAAGTCCCTTTTTGAAAAAAGAGAGTAATTAAAAATACAACCATAATTACATTTTGCTTTGTAAAAAGAAGATCAAAGCTCTGCACAATAACTGTTTTTCTCAATTACTCACAAAGCCTGAGTACATTTTAAACCAAGTCTCACAAACTTTTCCAAAAGGAGATTTAGACAGCAGAAATAAATGTATCACTGCACAACATGTATCCTAACTGTCAGGCTGCAGGGGGTTGTAAGAGCTGGAGAAAAGCTCTTCTATCATTTAGACACTATTCAATTAAAGTTTGTGTCTATAAAACTCTAATGAAATGCTTAAAGGATACATATTTAGTACATTGCTCACTTGCTGTGGAACATAACCTGCTTTAGAATGATGGAACATCACTGTCAAGTTTTCTGATACAAATCAGCTCTTTACTATATTTACTTACAACACATTAGGTTGCTCACTTCCTTTAAGAAAAAGGAAACTGTGAATCATGTGCATGCTGGTAAATGCCTTAACAGAAAATTTCTCCTTTATTCAAATACTGACTGCTGGATCCACCTGTGTCAGGAGTTTTAAACTCAATACTGAGACCAATTGACACTCCAGAAGTCACAGCAGTGATGGAACTCATTCAATTTAAATTCAGAAGTTATCAAATCAATTTAAATTCAGAAGCTTGGCCTATAGAAAGTGTATTTCCAATCAGTTAGGAATATGCTTGAAAAAAACATTTATCCTAAAATTATGCCAAGTTCTGTATTTGATGGGAAGATAAAGCTAAAAATAACTACTTTATGAGTCACAAAGGAAAAGAGACAGACCCATGTACCTTGCTGAGAATTCGGATAATTTGTTTTATTTGTCCATGAGACACTCGTTTACTTATACAGCCAAAGACAACCAGTGCTCTTGGCTGCAGGGAGGGGTTGTACTGGAATGCAAACCTGTGAAGAAACAGAGCACACTGCATTCAACAACATATATACAACAAAAAACAGATGTAACAAAAAGATGAGAACTCTGGGTGTACTGCAGAGGCAGGGAGGGCTCAGGGTTTGAGGTCTGTGACTTACTTTTGAGCTAGTTCAGTCCACTGGTCCAGCCACTTGCACGTGGGAATATCCCTCATACAAGCCTAAAGAGAATGAGATTGTTTGAACAGATGTAACACGGAGAAAATTCATTTGTGCAGAAGGCTGGCTCTCAAATCAGCTGGGAGGAGGCACACCCCCTGCACCTGCTGCCTGTCCCCCGGGGTGCCCCTGTCCCACACACCTCCATGATCTCCAGCAGGGCCTCGGTGACCGTCTCCAGCGAGGTGAGGGCGAAGGTCTCGCGCTCGTAGGAGCCGGGCGAGAAGGACCTGTCGCGGTAGCTGGAGCGGAACGCGATCACCGCCGCCGACTTCACCTTGCTGATCCCAAACAGCAAATAAAACTTGGGCAGAGAGAACTCAGTCAAGCTCAGCCTCAACACTTGCTTGGTCTCCTCTGTTGAATGAAGTTGCACACGTTAGATTTACGCCAGGGAAATTCAAACCCACATGTTCCCCCCCAGGATCACCAAGGGCCAAGCGGTCCCGGTGCCCCTTCCAACACTGCTGCTGCCAGCCAGGCCAGCAGCTCTGCTCTCCTGCCCTGGCTGCTGCAACCAGGCACTAGGAATGGATTCTAGACACTGCTACAGAGGAACTTGCTTTAAGTTGTGGCTCTGTGTGCTCTCCTCACAGTGATTCAGAAAATGGAAACCCAGAGTGCTCCTGCTCTGAAATACCGACACAAGTGGAAGTTCAAACTGCAGCAGCCTCTGCTTTTGGCTTTGGCACGCACATAACGACACTTAAAGCAGAAGAAGATGATGGCCCTGCTCTGGCACTGAGTATCTTTACAGTTCTGACCTTTCAGCTGATTTCAGTGCACTTCAAACCCACTGTGAGAGCAGAAGGCTCAGACACAGACACCTCTGTGTGTGTGTGTGCACCCACCCTCCCTGCTGATATGTACAGACATAAAATGAGACTTCAGACACTTAAAAAAAGACAAGACCACATAAATTTTGATTTTTTTTCTTCTGCATAAAATTCAGCCTGGTTTTACACGGTCCTCCTGGGCTAAGAAGTGCCAAATTGCTAATACCAATTATTTTAGGACTGCTAAAATACAACAGTAGATAAAATACCTGTTGTAACACTGTAACTTCACAATTCCCTTATGTAATTGGTATTTTTGTTACCACATTATGCAACCCTCCACAAGATGCACATGAGCCAGTTTTAGCACAGATGTATTTTCTCCTCTGCCTTACCAGAAAATCACTGGTACTTTCTTCTCTTTTTCTAAAACCCATTATACAAACAATTTACATTATGCACCTGCTCTAAGGAAGATATTTTTTAATTCCATACTCATTTCTCGTTGATCTGATTTGCATTCACGCTCAACTACAACCCACTATTTTCAAACTCTCAGAACAGTTTGCAGAGAAAGGCAACTCAAATATTTGTTAAACAAATTAAGGAGCAATCAGCTTCATTGAAAATCCAAAAAAGCTCACCACTGAAGTGAAGCTGTGAACAAGTGCAAAGAGAGTGAATGATGTTGATGACGAGCCCGTGAGTGGAAGCTCTGAGGGAAAGGGGCCCCGTGGCCACCAGCAGAGTCACCACGTGGAAGAGGTAGGGCAGATGAGCTGCCACGTCCAGGGAGTTGTTGAAGGAGAGCATGAGCATGTACCGAGCCAGAATGGCAATGTCATCCCACATCAGGTGCTGCTCCAGCGTGGGCGTGGGGGACAGACACGTCTTGTCAATGATTTTACACATCCTCCCGATCACCTGAAAAGAGAGAGAGCAACCATTTGGTTCTACTGAACGGGGAGCACAGCTCAAAATTTCAGTAAAAGCCATCAACACTTAACACTGAGATGACTCCATTGCTTGGAACCTGTTTTATCATGGGTTTTGCATTGTTGCCTGTCCTGAGTTATCAGGAAGCATCTCAGTGTCACATCAGTAAATAAGTTGAAATTATTCTATAAAAGGAAATGAAGGCAAGGAGGGAACTCACTTTGCTCGACACCAGTTTGACATTGCCAGAGGCCAGTGCTACAGCTGTGTCTGCCATCACCTCAGCTTTGATGGAGCCCAAGCCCCCCGTGGCACTGGTTTTGATGAAACTGTCCAGCACTACATCCAGGAGATCTGTTATCTGACACAGAAAAAGAATCCTTTCTTACCAGTCAGAGTAACTTTACTTTTCCACAGTGAACCACCCTTCAAACAGCAATCATTCATTTCTTTAGCTGAAGGTGCACGAGTATCACAAACTGAAGCATCCATTTTAGTGACTCGTTACCCTTTTGGCAAAAAGCCCCATGTAAATTTTAGAAGCATAAAGCTGAATTCCCTAAGGTTTTACTACCAGTGATCCAGAACTAGAAACCATAATTTAGCACTATTTTTATTTTATTTTCCACTTTAAGGTGTAACTGTTTATAAAACGCTGACCCCAGCAAGAACAAACCCGATTTGAAGTGCAAGAAAACACATGTTTGTTTCCAAACGGCGCAGAACTCGTACCTGCCCCAGACTGCCCCAGATCTTGGCCTGGATGGAAGGGTACATCTGCTTCTCGTTGATGGTCATGGTGATGAGCTTGTCCAGGATGGCCGTGACGCGCTGGCGCTTGGCGTCGTCGTTGTGCTTGCAGAAGCGCACCAGGTTGGACAGCCAGGGGGTCATGTACTCCAGGCACAGGTGCTTCAGCTCAATGCCTGCAACCACAGCCACCTGTCACACACAGCCACGCCTGCTCCTCACAAAGAGCTCCTCCTCAGCCCTTCTCCTTCCAGTTTTAGCGCCTACGATAATTCCTGTCCGGGCTGAGCAGAGAACACTGGGCGAACAGAGGAGCTTCCAAAGGGCGTGGCAAAAGGACACAGCAACAGAGCCAGTGAGGAAGCTCAGCTGACTAAGCTAGAGCTAAAATCTTTTTAGAGATTAGAATCTTTTCACATCATTCGTGGTTGGCGCTAACAAGCACTGGAGTTACTTACTGGATTTGCTAAATCCTGAAATGCACTCCTCCAGGAACTCCAAGGTGAGGTGTGGCTCGTTTGCTGCAAGAGTCTTACTGATAGATACAATAAATAGTGTGTTGTTGGCAGGAATGCACAGACCTGAAGTTTCCAGTAACTGGCCCTCAATCTTTAAATTAAAGGTACAGGTTAAGGCACATAGAAGATTATAGGCAGCAGACCTGTAACGAAACAAACAATGTGATTTGTAAGAGCTTTCTTGTACTTTTGAACATATACATGTTATACACCACAGTACTGACATTGCAAAAATCAGTTCAATGCTGCTGTAGTAGAAATGACATCTAAATCCTGAACTTTTCCCCTGGACTGGTTACAATTCAGAGAAAAAAAGAATTTCCTTGGAGAAACAGAAGAAACTATTCCTCCACTTGATCTGAACTATTTCTGATAAGGTTACAGAGTATGTTTGAACGGCTTTGTACTGGACTTGTCAGAACAGCCTGGAGTTCTGGGAAATTCTAAATCCCTCCAGGTGTACTGAGAGGGGAGAGAGCCTGCCCAGAGCCCAGGGGTGCCCCTGGTCAGCACCCAGCCTGGGGGAGCTTGTTCTGACACAAACCACAAGCTGCTCTAAGGGATACAGCTCCCATGTTCTTAAACAAGGAGCTCAGCACCATGGAAATCACATGTACCCAATAACACAGAGTGCAAAGCAGAACCACTTCTCCTTGTAAAGAGAAATGAAGCTTCCCTCATGCCTTCACTTCCTCTGACAGTGTGTGCCCTTCTTCACTCACAGAAACTCAATCTCGATTCATGAAAAATGGCATTTTATGGAGCAGCAGTGCAGGAAGGGCAGTCTTGCTGCAGAGAGGGTTTCTGTGAGTGAGGCAGGCCAGGGAAGGCCCCGGGAGGGCGGAGGGCAGCAGGGCAGAGCGTGGTACCGCAGGCTGGGGTCGGAGCTGCCCAGGTTGAGCAGGGCGATGTTGAGCAGCGTCCCGGGCACGTCCTTGGGCCGGATCTTGGTGTGCTGGGGGATGGAGTCGGGCTGCGACAGCTCCCAGCGCGTGCGGATGTGGATGATGGACCTGACGATGGCCTCGCACTCCTGGTGCATGAAGGTGAGCGGGGTGCCCTGGTTGGCAATGGTCAGCGTGAACTGGTTCTCATCCACCAGGCAGATCTCCTCGATCTCCGAGGCGTAGTAGATGTCATTGAGGAACACGGTCTGGCCCAGCACCCGCGTGCGCTCGGCCGACGTCACCTGCACCGCTGTCGAGCCAACCTGGGGCACAGGAGAGAACACTGCCTCAGCACCTCTGGGCAGCCACACAGGGAGAAAAGCCTCACACTTCTACTTTCAGGAAAGACAAAAGTATGAAATTTCGTACTTCCTAACGGGGCATACTAGGAAGTTGTGATTTTTCCTCGAGACAAGGGAGGAGAATTAAGAGACGGTAAAATCACATTCCAATCCTTATACAAATAAAACATCACTAGGAACAGCATTAAAAGCACTTACTTTAATAGAAACTTTGGTGTCTTTATGAGCCAGTTTGAGAGCATTGTGAAACACTTTCAAGTCCTCCTCCAAAGCCAAGGTAGCTGCTGGGAGTTTCTGCTGGTCGTGTTCGATGTGCTCTGCCAGCTTCCCGGGAGAGTCTATGAAAACAAGCCTTTTGCTCCCTTTCAAACCTGTCAAGAGTCTTTCATGGTATTTGGTGTATTCTCTGACCCAAGAGTTACAGTTATAAATAAAAACTGCTGCGACATTTTCATAAGCAAAGCCTGGAAAAACTACAAACCATTTCGAAAGAAAGTCTGTTTTAAAGCGATTACTGGGGCCAGCGTGTGTGAGGTCCACCACGATTTCATATGGCTTTGCATAGTATGGCTTCAGGGTCAGCAGCACGTGGTAGATCAGCAAATCCCCGTTGATCTGACCAGTCTTGAACCTGTAAGACAGGACAGACGTGGCTGGGTCACGTCGGAGGCCCACAGCACAAAGCCCTGAGTGCCCAGGCACAGCCAGAGCACCCCCAGCCCTGTCTGCAGCCAGGCTGGCCCTGGGCACAGCAGGGACACCACGCTGGCCCCAGCAGGGACACCACGCTGGCCCCAGGCACTGCTCACACTCCAGCCACGTGTAGTGCCCAGGATGAGGGGGCTTGGATCGCACTCAGCTTCATCCTGAAGTGCCCCACAACCTCTGAGTGCCTCTAACTTTGTAACAGCCTTAGAGGTTCAAATTATATCTATATTGGTATGTGGGAAAAGATATTTATCTCAGGATTCTTAAGAATAATCAAACATCCACACCCCAACTTTTTCAGAGGGTCCAGAGCTACTCCAGTTACTGCATCCTGCAGCACTCCAATGCCTGGGGGTGTTTCTAAGAATGGTCAGTCCCCTGAGGAGTACAGAGGATTTGCCTACAGAAACAGCTCTTTTCAAAAACATTCACATAATTGAGAGTATTTTTTCTCACTTAAAGATCCTCTGAATTTTGAGACTGGGCAATGCATTTGCCTAAACCACATCTCCAGGGTTCACCCTGCAGACTGAATTCTAGAAGGAAGAATTAATTAAAAATAAATTCATCAGCAGCCTGTGAAAATTTAAGGTATTTTTAAATAGCTGTCACTGTTCTGAGCTGTCATTAACTCAACTCTTCCAAGGCAAACAACAGGCTACAGAAGAGCTGATAAATGCTCTAAGCACAGGTGTAGCTTTGGGGGTTTTGGGACAGCACCTGAGTGCAGGACAGCCCAGGAGACACAACACAGAACATTTATCTGCACAAGAGATCTTTCCCCCCCCTTTACCTCCTGTGGTTCTGAGAGCTAAGTTGGGCAAGTTGGTGTTTTTCCCCAAAGTATCATGGTACAGCTGTTACCCAAAGGAAGTGTGTCATCACCGTGGTTTTAGTTCCCCACTTAGAGCCACATGTCATTGCAGCTCCGGGTTTGCCTAAAAAACACCAGCACTGCCAAACCTCCCTGCTGTACTGATGCATGTTTGCATCCAAGGAGCAAATACATGCACAAAGGAACCTGATTGTCAAAGGACTAAATCGCTGAAACATCCATGATTGACCACATCTTGGCAAGGTGAGTACACATTTTCCTTCTCCTATTTTAAGTTGAACTTCAAAGTTTCTTACATTTTGTAGAAAACGATAGGCAAAAGTATTTTTACAGAACTTTGAGTAATTTAAAAATAGTAACAAACTGTAGAAATGGCATCTCCAACTGAATCAGGGAAGCTGATAAACTGTATTTGTCATCATGTTAAAGGTTATTCACAGTCAGACTCCAAGGAATTAGTGACAGCCACTACTTGGCTCTGTTGTCCCTGCACTGCAGATCTTGCTGAGACCCTGTCAATACCCAGACACCAAGGGTTGAACTAAAAAGAAAACCATCTCTTTAAAGACCAGATCCTTGGCCTCGTGGTTTCAAGAGCAGCCCTTCCCACACTGATTTTAAGAAAAGCACATCTGGTCTGGAAGGCCACAGTGAACACTGGGCTCAGTGTGCCCGGGGCACTGGGAGCTGCACCCTGGGCAGGGACAGACACTCTGCACTGTAGCTGTGCTGGCTCTGCCTGCTCTGCTCAAAACAGCTCAAATGGTAAAAAACCCTCAAGCTTTGTTGGGTTTGCTTTTCCTTTCCTTTTCAAAGTATGCTACAAGGAATCATCCAGGTAACTTCTACCATACACGAACAAAAATCCTGCCCGAGCTGCAGTTTAGGACTAAGATGGTTTCTAGTTCAAACTGAACAAACAGGATTAAGCTCAGGATGGAGAATAATTTTCTGTTATGGGTGAACTGCAAAATTAAAGACACATCTTTTGTTGCTTCCTCGTTGTGTAAGGAGAGATCCCCTTACACCAGGCAGGTGTATCCCTGCCTTCCCTTCACCTGGTCACACGCCAGGAACATGATTTCTCTCATTTTTCATATTTACACACACACTTTGTCACCTTTACAGGCAGCACACACATTTCATTCAAGAACAAACACAAAATGAACAGTGTTACTTTTGGCCACTCTCTATAGCATTTCCATTTGCCTCAAGCAGGTGTGTAACACTCAGAGGAAACACTTTGATCAGTTACCAGAGACAGAGGAAAGGCCGTGGTGGGACACAGCCCTGCCCTGGGAAGATCAGGAGCAGCCTGGCCCAAGCAGCAGCACTGTCTGGGTCACTGCTTGGCTGACTTGTCACTGTTAATTTGAGGTTATCATCTTCATATCAGACCAAGCCCATTCTCACATTCCTACCCTCCAGAAAAATTCAACAGGTACAGACTTGAATGCCACACAAATGTGAAACAGAACATATGAAATGAATGGCTGCTCTCATTTGCATAATTATCGGTGGTGTTTTAAAGGAAATGTCACAATCTGTAGAATGTTGGGGAGAAAAATACCAGAAGTACATTTGTGATAAAGAGCTTTCTGTACAAAAAAGCAGAAAAATAAGAGAACAAAGATTTCCCAGGGCATTTTAAAGTACTCCAGACAGCTGTGCTAGGAACTACACACAATTCACATGAAGTCACTGCTGTCCCTTACAGGAACATCTTGGGTTCAAGTTTTCCCCTTGCCCATCTGTCCCCTGCAGGGTTCCCCTGCCTGGCCCAGGGGAATTCGGGAGGTGAGAAGCAGGCAGTGACCTGTAACCTCCACAGGGCTCTGTGTAAAAGCAGAAGTGATGACTGGGTGGGCAGCTTCAGAGAGAAGGAGCTCCCAGAGTCTGCCCTGACATCACGAAGCCCTCAGCAGGAAACACTTTTCCTTTTCTCTTTGCTCCATGTTCTTTTTTGATCTTTGTATGTTTTCTATAAACCTCAAACTGTCAGCAGTTTGAGCCAACCTATTCTCTTACAATCTGGCCACTTGAATTCGTCCTCCTACGTCCCCCCAAATCGAGGCCATGTATTTTGCATCAAGAAGCTTGCTATCCCCTGAGAAGTCCAATCCAAACCTCTAAGAACCAGCATCTACTAAACTAGCACCATATTTTATATTTTTGCAGGGGGCTCAACAGGAAGATGAAGACAAAGAGATGCAGCAACCCACACCTGACCTTCCCTGCCATGATCATCTTCTCCCTGTGGCTGCAAACGAGTGCAAACCACACAGGTTACCCTCACCACAGAGAAGAAATCTGGAGTCCCATCAGCCATAACCTCACTGGGAGCCAGAACAGGACAGAAGCAAGCACAAATTCTCCTCTGAGCCTCAATTTCAGCAGCCAAACCACTACTTCTGAAATGCAAAGTGCCCTGCCATCCTTCTCCTTCACAATGGCCCAAAATTCGACTTCCCCTGCCCCAAGTGCAGTTTCCAGCACGGGAGGATTGGGGAAAAGCAGCAAACCCAAGAGCCCGACGACCAAAGAAACCTGTGAAGACAATAAGTCTCTCATAATGATTTGCTTCATTGTCATAGCAGTCCTTGTGCTCATCTGCACCTCCCTGCTCCTGTCCACGGTCGTTGTAGCCAACAAAATCTCCTACCTCAAAAGGGCCCAGCAGGGCAAGCGCAGGCCCAGGAGCAACGGTGACCTCCTGGCCACCAACAGCCTATGGCCCACGGCAGCAGGAACCTGGCAGAGGATGCCCAAGGAGACAGGTGGGACTGAGCTGACAATGCAGGAGCTGGTGTCAGGGAGGGATGCTGAGAACCCAAGGAAACCTGAGGATGAGACTACCGAGAAGCTCACCAAAGCAGCAGATAAGGAACAAGAAAGCAAAGAACCATCCCAGTCACACAAACCCATTTTAACCAATTTTGTAGTTGAGATTTAATTCACACTCAGGTTAAAATTCATCTTTTGCCTTTAATTACACCATTAATGTAAGGCAAAAACTTGGATTTCAAGTAACAAGAATTCCCTCCCAGGAAAGCTAAATCCATATTTTAGAGTTTTTCCATTTATGCCAGTGGGAATGCTGCAGCCACGTGTGGATCCACAAGGCAGTAAAACTGTCTTGAATTGCTTTCTGTAAGTAATGTCAAGACTGGTTTTACCCCTTTGACCAGAAATCAGGGTGACAGGAGCTGAACAGGATAAACCAAAAGGAGAGAATCTGCCCATGCTCAAAAACCAGAGAGGAACAAGGAACAGACTGTCAGCCTCATCAACACTCTGAACACTAAGATGCTGCACAGGCATAACTAAACGGCTTTTTAAAGAAAACCATCCATTAGTCACAACTCTGATTCAACCACTAATCCAGGATCTAGTCCCTCTCAAAATGCCCTTCTGGATTTTCCACCAAGAACTTCTTAAACCAGCTCAATTACTTTTGAAGCAGACTGATTTGAACAGTATTTATTGTGTTTTGACATTGCCTATGAATAGATGAAGTTTGTAGTATTTGCTAGAATAAGAGCACTTGTAGTATTTTTTATCTTCAATAAACTTGCAATATCAGTTTTTAAATGACTTACATGATACTATTTTTCAAGTCAAAATTTAGAAAAGAGTATGACGAGGCATTTTGGAATGTTTTATTCCTGTAACATTGGCTGAGCTCAGTAAAGGTCCCTGATGACTCGCTGTCATTTCCTGCATCATGGAAACACACTCCACTTTCTCCTGACACCAAACAGAACATGCCAGGAATTCCTCCAAACCACAACAACTTTTAGTTTCTTTATTCTCAGAGACCTGACCTCCCTGTAATTCCGGGGAGGTGCCTGTGGCTGCTCTCCTGCAGCAGAGCTTTGCTCTTTTAAGGAAACGTGAGCAGCTTTCCCCAGGCTGCTCCCTGGGCTGAAGAAGCTCTGTTGCACTGCGGTTACAAGTGCTGAGACTGCACACTGCCAAAGCTCCAAACATCCTGTGCAGCTGTAACCAACAGCTGTGACACATAAGGTGGTTGTAGGAGTTTGAGAGGTCCAGGATGACTGAACCCCCACCCCAGCTCCCCTAGATCACCCACTAACCTGGCTGGCAGGGCAGGGACAGCAGCAGCAGAGGCAGGACCACAGCACTGTGGCAGCCAGGAGAGAGACAGAGCTCAAAAAATGCAACTGCCAGCCTCAAAGGTGGGTTGTGTGGTGAGGAAAAGGAAGTTGGAAGGAGTTTGAAGGCTTAGCCGAGAACTGGGAATCAGTTACGGGGGTTGAAGAGAATGGGGAGGAGACAAAGAAATGAGACAAACACTGAGTTAGTGTGAGTGTGGGATCAGGATGTGTGTTTGCTGCAGGAGCAGGCAGTGTCAGACAGAAGCAGGGCAGTCAGAGGCACAACAGGAAGGGCTGCAGAGGAATCTGTCAGGGGCTACTGGCTGAACACAATTGCAAAATGCCATGAGGACATATCTGGTGTGGGTTTCTTTCCACCACGCAGCCTTTCCAGGCAAAAGTGCTCACGGAGCCCCAAGAGAGCAGCTGGAGTTACACTCCATGGCATGGACAGGGACAGACAGGGACAGGCAGCTGCTCAGAGCACAGCCCTCCACCAGGGATGGCAGCAGGTCCCAACACTGTCCACACAGAGAACAACCAAGTGAGTAGGGATGGGCTGAGGGTGCAATCAGATTTTGCCCTCTGCCTCTCGACGCAGCCACACAACAGAGGATGTGTAAGCAGCCAGCATCCCATGACCACAACTTTCCATGAGTCACCAAGGAACCCAGGGGTGGTTTCCCACGAATAATCCCGAGAGCACAGCAAACCCACCACGGTATTACACCAGCAACTCAAATCCAGCCCAAACCTGCAGTTTTGGATTCACACAGAAGAAACTGTAACTATTTTCTACCAAGAGAGGCGAACAGGTATGTGAGAATCTCCACGCAAACACACGGAGGTGCCTGTGGCAGGAGCCACGAGCACAGTTTGCCAGAAGCCCAGCACCGTTTGCCTGCAGAACACACGATCTGGGAGATAAGAGCCCCCGGGCTGCCCGGCGCAGACGCTTCCTGCCGCTGTTGGCAACTTCCTCCCTCTTGCACAAACTTCTGCATGAAAAGAGCCATTTTACCCCGTGGCTCTGAGCACACACAGCCCTCCTGAGCCCTCAGACAACACAGGCACACGGCGCCTGCCTCCGAGGGGATCAATGCACAGGTAAGGATCAACTTCAAGTATCGGGTGGATTTTCGGATAGAGGGGAGCAGGATAAAAACTGAACTGGATCATTTTAACCCGTTACAAACCTGACAGAGTTTAGATCATGGTCGTTAACTTACTGCTCATGTGTGTTTACACTGCTGCATTTAAAATTTAATTCTGCGTATTTGTAAACCCATAAAGACTCATGCATATTAATTTCCTAGAAATAGCTCCACAGGACTGGCACTAGAGCAACTAATGAATTAGCTCAAATTGCATGAAAGCGACTTCAGAAGGAAAAGGGCTGTGTAGGGGACGAATTTTGTATCATTTACTTCATATGGAGACATTTAGAGAGCTGAACTCTAATCAGTACAGCAAAGAGAAGTCTGTTTCATGCCAACAACTCAACATTTGCACAATCTGCATGCAGGAATTTATTTATAAAACACTTTACCATTAGAATGCTGTGTCATAATAGCATCAGTACTTGGAAAAGTTTTAAATATTTTGCTATGCTGAACAAATACAAGAACAGGAAATAAAAGTTCAAGAGAATTGTAAAGAGCCTTTTACTTCTGCCTCAGCTTATATCACAACGAGCCATTTCTTCACTTCTGACAACCCTGTCTATCAATGCTGCAGTGTTTGTTCCAGGTCCATAATCAGTTACATGATTGATAAATGCTGTTTTGAAACCCTGTGAGGACTGCTCTGCCAATGCCTTTTTCTGATAAGGCAAAAAAGGATGATAATAAGCCATTACCTTCAAACAAGCCACTTTATCAATATGATCAATAATGTTGAAATCTGCTGTTATTTTTAAAGTCAGTGTCAAACCTGCTGATCATGCAGATGGGAACAGGCTTGAAAAGTGAATTATTGGGGAGACCATTATTTTCACTATGATGGTGTTAACACAGAACTCTGGTGGCAGCAAAGTGCAGAAATACAGTTTGCAAGTTACCATGTTCTACTTCTTCTCTGCAATAGGAGAGGACCCTTGTAAAGAGGCTGGAGGGAAATGGGCAGCAACCAGGTCATGCTGGTTCTCTTCTGTGGGGAAATCTGGAGCTCCCTTTCTGCAGCAGCACCTCACTACCCTGCCATGACTGAAATCCACACGTGCACCACGGCCACGAGTGCAAGAGCCGACAAACTCCCTCTCCACCAACTGCAAACAACCGGGCCCAGTTTATACCAGCCTGACAGACCCCTGGCTGCTACAGAACCCCAGGCCTTCCCAGGGGAGGAGGAAGCTGGGGATGGCAGCTGGGTAGCAGCACTGATCCTTGGCATCATTTTGATTGGGATGGTGCTGGCAATTATTGTAATTCTCCTGTGGAAATGCTGCATGAGGCCTGCTCTGGCCGAGTCCCACTGGGCAGGCCGGTCCCCCTTCACGGACGGGGACACCCCAGATCTCTTCACGGACTCTGACCACGGTACCAAGCGTTCCTCAGTCTTCTCTATGCTGCCTTGGAGACTGAAACAAGGCACAAACTGGCAGGAGGACCCCATTGTCTCAGAGCAGCCAGCCCAGCACACAACCAGCACTGAGAACGGGCAGCCGCCTCCGCCGGCCGGGGGCTGCTCCGGAGCTGGCACAGCCCCAGCTCCTGCCCCAGAGCCAGCCAGCACTGCAGCTGAGCCCTGTCCTCCCCCAGACACCCCAGCCCAGGGCTCTGACCTGCCACCACCCCCGGAGTGGCTCAGGGAACCCACCCAGGAGCCCAGCTCGGATCCCAGCAAGCACTCGGCACTTCACGTGGGAGCAGAGGAACCACAGCCCTCACCACCTGGGCCACTGATCCAGATCCATGGAACACTGCCCCAGCCAGAACACCCTTTGTAACACCTTTCCAAAACACTCCACATTTTTCTTAAATCAAGTAATTTTCAAAAGAAAGATGAAAAAAGGAGAAGTTGACACAGGCAAGAACAGTGAGGCCCCAGCACTTCCTTGACATTTCCCTGGTGTTTCCCAACTTCAGCTTTCACAAGAGAGAACAACCTGCTTCTGCCTGAAGCAAATTTCTGACTACAACACCAACTGTGGCCAGTGATCACCTGTAACTAGAGCCTGCAGAAGGCAGGGTACACAGCTGTGTGTGCCAGCACAGCTAACACACACGTGGAGATGTCAGAGGCAGCCCGGCCTCAGAGGGACTCGGCTTCGCACCAGGGTGTGCTGCACTGGGCTGTGCCAGGGAATGCAATCAAGTCCAGGACATTTTAATAAAGCTTTCTGAGTAAAAGATGTTTTGGTCACTTAAAACCCACCTGGATATTTGCTTAGATACACAATGCACTCAGTTACTAATACAAACTCATTTAATGGTTCATGGATGCTACACTCCTTTGAGCTCCCAGTGTCCAAATGCTTTACATGCTCCTCGCTGGGCCCTGAGGACCAGCACACCTGGGCAGTAGCAGGCTGCTATCAGAAGTTTTATTGTTTTTTTTTAACCAGTATTGAATATTTATATTTACATAAAGAAGCTGCTAAATGCTGAAGCTACCTTTCCATGAGAGCTCTGCAAAATGGCAGAGTTTGCAGTTCGCGTGTGGAGGGAATAGATTTGTGGATGGAGCACAGAACAAAGATTTGCACACAATAAACTTGAGAATTTTCAAACTATCACTAATGAAGAGTAGTACGCTATCCAAATGCAATTCCAGGCTGCTGTGCATACAATGGCCATAGGAAAATATATTTTCTTTACTGTTTACATAAGCTGTATAATTGGGAATGCCTAAAGAATAGCATTACAATTATACAAAGATTTTTGTAAGGCTTGTTTGCATGACACCCTGTTAAAATTAACAGCTCTATAAACACTTTCATATTGCTTTGAGAAAATCAGATGGAGATTTCCTGTAGGAATCTGTAAAATCCTACAAGCCAAGAGCTATATTATACCTGACAACACAGTGACAGCCTGATCCCAGGAGCAGAAAACAGAGCATTTTAAAATTATGAAAATATATTCTGGCAGCGTAGCTTAAAAAAAAGCTTAAGATGGAAAGCCTAAATTCACATTAACCTCAGTTAGAGGAGGAGAGGTGAACAGCAGGCAAAAAGCAGCCAAGCTAACCTGACTTTTCCAAGAGAAAGATGAGGTGCAGAGTGGCAGGCCGGGCTGCCAGAGCCCGCGGCGTGCGGGGAGCCGGGTGTGCAGGAGCCGGCTGTGTGTGCGGGCAGCCCGGCCCGGAGGGAGCAGGGCACAGCGGGGCTGTGGGGCACGGCACTCCCTGCCCCAGCCCGGCCCAGCCCAGCCCGGCCCAGCCCAGCCCGGCCCAGAGGGAGCAGGGCACAGCGGGGCTGTGGGGCACGGCACTCCCTGCCCCAGCCCGGCCCAGCCCGGCCCGGAGGGAGCAGGGCACAGCGGGGCTGTGGGGCACGGCACTCCCTGCCCCAGCCCAGCCCGGCCCAGCCCAGCCCAGCCCCGGCAGGCCCTGGCAGGGCTCGGGGCCGGCTCTGCAGTGCCCGGAGGATCAGGTGGTTGCGGAGCCGGGCGCAGCCGTACGATGCAGCTGAGACAAGCACAGCCCCCGGCAGCCTCTGGAGCTGCTCTCCAGAACAAGGCGACCTCTAAGCTCCAATCCATCACAGAAACGATGTGCTGATACTGCAGGACACCACGGTAAGTTTGTGCTTTTTGATTTTACTGACAAAATCCTGCTACCAAACCGGAGATGGAAACGGGAGCGGAATTAGGAGCTGGTGACAGATGCTTGCAGCAGAAATTTGCTGCAGTGTCAGAGATTTCTTACAAACGGTAACTCGGGTTCTAAACATGTGTTTCCAGCTTTGAGATTGTAATTAACGCTGTAAGGAGGGAAAAACGCTGCAGTGCATGTTAGCATGAACGCTGGAATCTGGGTTTCAAGCTAAATTCCTACGATGTATTTTAACCAATTTACTTAAGCAAACAGCATGCCTGGATGGGGGGGACTGCTACATTACTGCAGAGATTTGTGAAGATCCAGTTGACAGCCATTTTTTCATCCTCTATAAATGAACACATTATTCCAAACATAATATAGGCTTGCAATCACTAAAAACAAGAAGCAGACATTGTATAACGTTTGGAAGAGACTTGCGTTTTCGGAAGAAAGCCCTCATTTGAGCTGGAGGGGGAAAGGGAGATGAAAAAAACAAGTCTCATTCTGCCAGACAACATGACAGGCTGAAGGGATGCTTTGTGAAGTCTCTCTTGAACAATTCTAAAAAGGACCGTGCCACAAAGGGGGTTATTGATATTTTTACTTAATTTCTCCCGCAAGTGGCCATTGCCAAGACAACCCTTATACAGAGATAAAATGTATTACGTGGATTTAAAGGGTGTCATTTTGGTATATTTATTTCCAGGCAACAATGGAATACCAGATATTGAATACATCTACCTGTCTGCTGGTCCTTCTGGTTTTCATACCCACTGGTTTGGGTATCTGTCCTTCTAGCTGTAAGTGCTCAGGAAACGACAGGAATGTGGACTGTTCAGGCAGAAACTTAACTGTACTGCCCCAGGGACTTCAAGACAACCTTACATATTTAAATCTGTCCTTTAACCAGTTTGTAGATCTCGATCATCAGCTAACGAGGTTCACCAATCTGAGGACCCTTGATATTTCAAATAATTGGCTCAAGAATGTTCCTGCTCACCTGCCCAAGTCCTTATGGGAATTATATGCCACAAACAACAACATTAAAGTTCTTCAGAAACTTGATACAGCTTACCAGTGGAATCTTAGAGTGCTCGATGTTTCCAGGAATATGGTGGAAAGAGCTGTCCTGATCAACAACACACTGAGCAGTCTCAAGTTCCTCAACCTCAGCAGCAACAAACTTTGGACAGTTCCAACCAACATGCCCTACAACATAGAGACGGTGGATCTATCCAATAACTTCTTGTCCCAGATACTCCCAGGAACACTGGTGAGACTGCAACACCTCACAAGCCTCTACCTGCACAACAACAAGTTCTCGTACATTCCTGACAAAGCTTTTGACCAGCTCTCCCAGCTGCAGGTAATAACTCTGCACAACAACCCCTGGTCGTGCAGCGACAACCAAACCATCCCCTACGTGCTGCAGTGGGTGCAGGGCACGGCTGCCCGCGTGGTGGGGGCCCCCTGTGCCGAGCAGCCCTGGGCCAGCACCGCGCCGGCGCAGCCCACGGCCCTGGGCTCCAGCGCCACGAGCAGAGGCACCGAGGCAGCGGACAGCGAGGCTCCTGCCGCGGCGCCCCGGCCCACCACAGTGACCAAAACGCACAAACAGCTGAAAGCCAAGGAAGTGCCTCCCTTGGTGACCCACAGGCCCCCGGCCCCGCGCTCCCCCGCCGGCCCGCAGGAGGCCGCGGCCACACGCACAATCCTCCTCCAGGCCTCCGGCCGGGGCAACGCCAGCCTGGCCCCGGCCACCGCCTCCTCCACCACTCCCATGACTTTAAGCATCACCAGTGGAATGCCAACAAACTTCTCCAAGATGCCTCAAAGCACAACGGCTACCTTCAGGAAGGAGGAGGCCACGCCGAGCGCCCCGGACACGCGCGTGCCGTCCCGCGCCGGCCGCTGGCCCGCGGGGCTGCTGTGGCTGCCGCTGCTGCACGCCCTGGCCGTGGCCACGCACTGAGGGCTGCACCCCGGGGAAACCACCGAGGGGTTCCTGCGAGGGCGGCTGGCCTCAACACACACAGCTGAAACAACCAACGAAAGAAATTCAAAGTCCTGACTCTGATCTAAGGAAAGTAACGGTTCTTAAAGACGCGCACACTAATGTCTTGATACTAAGCTGCTACTTATTTTCATATGTCTTAATTGAGTACAACTAATCTATTATTTCGTTTTTAAAAATGTGCTTATTTTGTATTTAAATTTTTCATTTTACTTGCACAGAATAAACATATCAGAATTTTCAGTACTGATTTTATGTATGATTTTGTCATTGAACAACTGGAAAAAAAACAGAAGGCCTGTATCATATCTGCATTGTCTTGCTTGATCTGCCAGTGAGCAATTCCTGTAATATAGCAGCACAGATCCTCTGTAAGTTATGATGACATGCAAAAGAAAGGGAAAAAATAAAGGAACTAAACTGAACTGTTTCACTAATCAGAAGTTATTCCTGAGCAAAATCGCTAGCATGTGTATCTATGTTTGCTTCATATGTATTAGAGTATTTTAAATATGAAGAACAACAGTTTTGAATTTAGGAATTAAATATGACAATGCCATGTCTGCTAAGAGGGTGTAAACTGAGATGGCAACATGGTCCAACTTTAGCATGGGACAGTGGTAGGGGCCAGTATCCTTCTGCTCTGGCTTGACTTAGAGACTGCAGGCAAGTTAGTGCTCTCTCCATATCAAAAAAAAGAAAAAAAAGAAGAAAAAAAAAAGATAAAAGTAGAGAAAAATGCCAGATGTTCAATGCCATGACACTGTCAAACACCAAGGAGTTATCTACCCAAATTAATGACCTGGAACTCCTTGACTTTATGTCAAGTGACATCCTGAAATGTTAATATGTTCTGCTTAAAAGAATACCACAAATCAGCCAGAACGCAGCAAACCACTACCAGTAAAATGAAATATCAGCCGGTTTCCAACACAAGTCATGTAACAAATCAATTAGCAGTTAGCTGGTGAGCTGTCACTGAAACAATCCTGACTCTTGTGGCTTCCAAGAGAATGAACCCAGGCCATGGCACTGAACATGCCAAATCCCTGCTTCCTAAGGGCCAGCATGGATGCTCTTCTCCCCAACATCTGCACCGTCAGCCAGTAGAAATAGCTGCACGCATGGTTCTGTCCACTCTAGGAAAATTATTTAAATTATGGCAAAGGTACCTGATATACTACAGATGAAGTTTTGCAAACAGCATGAAATGAAAACTGAAGAACAAGTTAATTGAAAAAGTATTATCCACTTAATATTACAGATCTTATACAATGTTTTCCATTCATTCCAGGCCATTTAATTTCCAGTTATTGTAGCATGAAGGTGCTGCAAAACCCAGAAAACCTCACAACTGAGACTGGAGTCCTCTACCTGTTCCTCCTAAGGTGTCAATGGGGGCTGTAGATCATTTACAACCACTGGTATCAGAGAAATGACAACTTTCCAATTGTGAACAGTATTTCTATAACCGGAAACGTGTTTTAATTTCTAACAGTAAATGTTACACAATGGATTTGTACAGTTATTTCATTGGCATTTAAGTAAAAATAAAGTTATGTTTGTATTGAACTGAACTAGTGACTGTGCTTCTTTTCTAATAAGCAGAGTAATAGGAATACACAGATAGCATTGTATTATACAAACTGTTTAAAGCAGACATTTGGCTCCACTGTCATGTCTTAGAGGGGGAAATTGTGGTTATATTAAACTGCATTATTTAGATACTGATGCATCTCTAATATTGTTTGGCAATAAGCTGATGAGATGATCACAACACTGGGACTATCCTTCCCCTTCCCACCCTTTAGAATTTAGAAACACCAAAGAAGTCCCTGCTGCTGCTCTCCTTGGACAGTCCCTGTGTTAGCCAAGTGCTGACCGACTGTAGCACAGCACCAACCTATTCCTCATGCTCAGAACTCAGCAATTCCCAGAACTGCCTCTCTCATGTGACCTCATCCCACACAGTGGGAGCAGCTGGGCTTGCAAGGCAGGACTCATCACAAAATGAGGTGCTGTGGCTAAACTGCTTGATCTGAGGAAATTACAGGAAATACTGCATGTGTCTTTGCTGCAGAATCAGTACAGGATGCCAAATTCTATTGCATTAAAAAATCCTACATGGAATCAACTTTAAAGGCTCTGAGAATGTTTCACCCATAATGAGACAATCTGGTGACCAGCAACAGGAAAACATTGCTTTGCAGAGTTTGTCTGGGGCACATGGCAAGCCCCCACCCTAAAGGACTTGCTATCCAGCCCTCCAACTCCCCAGCACGTTAATAACAGCCTGGATGTGGGGCTCAGGGCTTTTCCAAGAGCACGGGCACGACTGGAAGCTGGACCCCAGAGCCGCAGCCGGGTGCGAGGTGAGCCGGCACTGCAGGGCTCTGCTCCCCCAAACCCTGCCTGAGCTGCTGCAGCACCAGGGCTGCTTGCTCAGACTGCTTTCAGTGAAGCAGACTGGAATTTAGGCTTCCTGGTATTTTTCTGGAATACGAATGAGTCGATAAGGCAGCGGGGAGGAGGCACAAGTGTGGGAGTCGAGCACTTGTTGCTGGGCAACAGCGCAGCCACTCTGAGCTCAGCCCAGCGCCTGCGTTTGTAAACATGCTGAGCACTCAGACCTCCAGAAACACCAAATAACCTCTTCTCCGTGAAACTGTATCCAAAACAACTAGTTAGCATTTCAGGGCAATATTCAAAATACCCAGAAAAGCTCTGGCACACCTCTCATAGCTCTGTGCTTGCTCTGGAAAGGGTAAAATTGCTGTGGGGATTGCTGTGGTCTGCAGCAATAACTCAGAGGTTTTAGTCCTATTAATTAGTTTGGGATCAGCTTTAAAACCTAATGGCAGTAGTTCAGGATCAATATTTATTGATTTATGGATCATTTTTGTAACTGGGTAGGGATTAAAAACAGAAGAGCACTGGCTCCAGAAGCTGGGTTGTTGCCCAGGAAACAAAATGTGAAGATAGATGACAGAAGGAATTAAATTTCACAGCACCAGAAGGACATAAACTGATCCAGATATATCAGTAAAATGACTCAACAATGCCTTAGCAACAAGATTTTCAAGTTAAAAAAAAAAACAACAAAACAACAAAAGAAAAAATAAAAAGGCGAAAAGAAAACAAACCCCAAAAAACCCCACACAGCCTGGCAGCTGCAATCTAAACAAATTTTCCGAATTTCACACCTTGAAAACACAACATCTGGCTCAGAACCAGAAGACAAACACCCCAAATAAGCTCCACTTAGCCACATCCCTATGAGAAGAGGTGATGCCTGAGCATCCTCCCAGAGCAAAGCTCTTCCTGCTGGTTTGCAAGGCAGCCCTGCCGGGATTACTGAATTGTGCAGCTGCTGAAGGCAAAGGTAATAACTCACCTAGCAGCAAGGCTCATGGTGAAGCACAAGAATGTTTTCATTAATATCCCACACGTGGATAAAATGGACAGAAATCTGCTCCTTCCCACCCTCTCTGAAGGCAGGAACACTTGGCTGACTGGACCATGACAGTTTTACCCAGTGAGGCACCTTTGGATAAATGAATTTTTCTGCTTTTAAAGAAAAGGGAGGTGAGTTAGGCCCAACAAACATGTGGTGCAAACTTTTGTCTTGATATACTTCCAGAAATTCTTTCTCTGCAGATGAAAACCTTTTCTTGCTCTGCAAGCAAGGAAACACTGCATGTCAGCTCTGCACAGAATGCATAAGGATGCCTCGGATCACTGCCAGGCACAGTCACTTTTTAAGATGGGTTATCACTACTCTCTGCATTTGTATGCCTAATTTCTTGTCTGAACAAGGCAGGATAACAATGCAGGCATTTTGTTTGACTTGACATGAAATAAGACTGTATCTAATGGAACAAAATGGAGAAGAAAAATGTGGCAAGCAAACTGAGTTTTTTAAAGAGAATTCCAAAGACTGCCTTTGCTTCTAACTCTGTGCATGTAAGGGGCTTAAACATTAGGATCTTGCTAAAAAACAAAACAAAAAAAAAGGGTGGGGAAAAGCATCCAGGCTGCCCTTGAGCCAGCCCCTTCTGTCAGCACACCTGCAGGTTTCACAGACTGTTGTGTGGCTTTTCAAGACAGAAAATCAGGACAGAAGACAAGTGATGCTACTCATCTTGTGTTCTTTCACTCCATCCAAAGAACCACCTCTGATGACATCCTCTCGTGACAACACTGGAAATGCCTCCCCCACTGCCAGTGCCAGCACAGGCACCAGAGAGCACAAACCCCAGAGCAAGGCTCTGCCCCCAAGGCACAAAATGCACCAGCAATGAGCAGACCATCAGCACCCCAGGGGCTGTGGCAGCACCCCAAAGTGACCCCAGGACTGCACAACTCGCAGCCCTGGCAGCACTCCCACAGCCCCTGAGCCAAACCAGCCTCCCCAGTGCTGCCAGCACAGCCCCACCAGCAGCAGCCCAGCACACAGAGCAGCTCCAGCAGCCCATCCAGTCCCCAGAGCTGCCTCTGACCCCTCCTGGGGGTGAGCACAGGGATCCCCCTTTCCCTAACACCTCGAGGAATGGCTCCTGTCATGGGTGTAATTACTATGAAATGACAGTTTGGGTTTAGGAAACAACTCAAAAATACTGTCAGCAAATTTTAACAAATAAGCAATTTTCAGGCCCTTGTTTGTTACCAAGCTGGTGCCTCTTACACACACATGACACTCTGATTGACAGGCTCATTTCAGACTGGGAAGGGGAAAGGTTTCTTACCGCCGAGCGATGTAGTAGAAAACAGGATTGCCAACTTTGGATGTCCCAGCTTGGTAGAAAATATTTAATGTTTTCAGTGCTTTGAACTCCTCTTTTTCATGTACCTGATGCCTAAAAAGCAATACATTGACATCAACTTTCACAACTGCCTTTCAAACAAATTTAAAATCCCAAACCCTCTTTTACTTCCATCAGATGTTACCACCATTTCTGGTTCTCAGTTTAGTTTTTTTTATTAAAATCTACTCAGAAACCTAAAAGGTTTATGAAGACTCAGTTTTTAAATTCCCCCTTAAAACAGAAAGTGTTTTGATAGCAGAGTCTTAAGAACTACAGACACCTCCTCACATGATAAAGTCTAGAAACCCACAAGGTGTGTCCCCACCACAATAATCCCATTACCTTGTCATAAACTCTTCAAACTTGGAACTAGTGAGATTTAAGCTGGACCAGTGTGTATCTGCCACAGGTTTGTGCTCAGGAGGCCCCAGGTAGGCAAGAAGGGTTGCCATCTTGTCAAAAGGTCGTCGTCCAACAGCCTTGTGGTCCCTACAAACAACGTGTTCTTTGTCAGGAAGGCCCTTCTTTACTCAGCAATTCCCACTACCCTTCCTCAGCTGGAGCAAGCTGGGTTTTCTTTTTTGAAGTATGAGAAATAGTCAGTGATGACTGATATTCTCAGGAATAACAGAAGCAACAGAAGGGAGTGTTTCCAAATATTAACAGCTTTTAGCTGAGGGGTGGGGGATTTAGATTGGATATCAGGAAGAAATCCTTCCCTGGGAGGGTGGGCAGGCCCTGGCTCAGGTGCCCAGAGCAGCTGTGGCTGTCCCCGGATCCCTGGCAGTGTCCAAGGCCAGGCTGGACAGGGCTTGGAGCAGCCTGGGACAGTGGGAGGTGTCCCTGCCATGGCAGGGGTGGGATGGGATGAGCTTTAAGGCTCCTTCCAGCCAAAGGCAGCTTTGTGACAGCTCTCCCCTGGTGCCAGGGCTGCAGCCCCACCTGTTGCTGGACAGGTACTGGCCGATTTTCTCCTGGTTGTTCCAGAGCAGGCGGTGCAGGGCCAGCACGTTGCCGTCGCTGATGAAGGACAGGCTGTGGTTGACGGTGTCGCTGGCCGGGCAGTCGGAGGCGATGTCCAGGAAAAACCTGCAATCCAAACCCAGAACCACCATCAGCCTGGGGAGGGGAGCAGGGGGCTGGGGGCACCGGGGGCTCTCCCTGCACACAGCCCCCTGGGGGCTGGCCCAGGCCTCACCTTCGCGCTGCGTCGAAATTGCTCTTCACAAAGTCATTGAAAGGCCGCATGTGCTCCTCTTTTGTAAACAGCACGTGGTTGGCAATACTCTGAAGGATCTAAAGGGAAAAACCACACACACAAGGGTTTCATGTATTAACTGTTACGGTAATTGACACAAGTATTTGTGCCAGTGAGGTTAAACTGGCAGAAACAGTTTATTTTCACTTGTTGTCTTGAGGTTTCACAACAAAAGGCCAGTCAGTCAAATAATTTAAAATACATTCACTTTCAAAGTCTTTTGTTTCTCATAATTTTAAATACTATAAACCAGTTCACTTGTTTATGAACTTAAAACTAGGAAAATAAATAATTTTTCAAGCTACTAGTAAGTTATTAAGTGTTTCTCCTGGAACTTAAGACAGGTAAGTAAAAGCAGTAGCACACCCCTATCTAAAGGAAAAAATAATTTCTCAACATTTACAATGGATAATATACACAGGCCACAGAAATGGTATGCCATCATTAAACCCTTTCAAAAATTTTTTTAAAAGAAATCTGACCAAATGAGATAAAGACAGGATAAATCCCTTCTTTAGCAGTGGGATGAGCTCGATAGATGCTGGCTGCTGCTACCCTCACTGTGCTCACAGGAACATCGGTCCCTTTGTGAGTTTCCAAACGAGAAGTTCAAGTGAAGGCTGGAATTGCACTCCCTTACCCACCACTTTGGCAAAGTGTTTGCCCCCATCCTTACACTGCCGAGAGCTCCAACAACGCCCCGATGCATAAACAGCACAGACACTGCACTTTCCCCCCAGAGCTCCCAGAGCAGTGCAGAAGCAGCAGAACACAGAACAGGCACGTGCAGCCGTTCCTGACCTTTGACATGAGCTTGAGGCCGCGCTCGATGCGCGGCGGGGGCTTCTTGTCCAGGATGCCGGCCTCGTACGGGGACACGATGGCGGGGTTGATGAAGCGCAGGAACATGGCGCTGCCCACGGCGCCGATGCTGTTCTGGGGGAAGCGCTGGCTCACCACCTGTGCGGGGCAAGCACACGACAGCCCGGGTCAGGCACGGGCCGCGCCTGCCCGAAGCCTCGCCCGGCAAGCCGGGCCCGAGCGCTCCTTCCACACCGACCGCGCCCAGCACGCTGCGGTGGGACGCTCTCGCATCCCAGAGAAGCAGAACAAGAGGGAAAGGAGTGGGGCTCAGACACAGCTGCTCTCCCACAGCTGCTGCACAGCTCCCTGGGCAGGGACACGGCTCCCACAGCTCCTGGCCATGTCTCAGGGCTGACCCCACGGCCCTGGAGGGACACTCAGGTGTGCACTGCCCTCCCCAACACAGGGAACACCTTCCACCTACTGGGCCTTTGATCTGTGTGTTTGCAACTGCACAACTGAGCCACGAGCTCTCCAGCACTAACACTGCTGTACAGCTTCAGGAGCCGTTTTCAATTTGTGAGGAGGAGCTATTTGCAGAAATACCCTTCAGAACCATCATCTGTCCACAGGAGGACAGAAGGGGCCAGAGCTGAGTGGCCAGAGCACTCCTCTGCCTACACATACACTGTGTAAAACCACTGAGCAGACATAAAATATTGTCCTTTGCCATCCAGGAAAAAATAATTCTGAAGGTGTTGTAAGAAAAAAGTAATCTCTTTTCTTTTAGGAAATCAACTATGCATTACTAAGAGGAGAGTTGTCCTTTTGATAGCTTTCATTTAACTTTGAAGACAAAAACAAAGTTCTTAGATACGCACCACGTGGTTCTACAAAACATCAATATCTGTATGTGTATATTGCAATGAGTAATAACAATGGCTAATCAAAATGAGAAAGATTCTTCCTTTTCACAGAATAAAATCAGCAAACTCAATATTATCCTATATAGTTTAAAATTAAAAAAAATCCTCCAAACAAATCCCAGTTAGTAAAACACTTCAAAACACAACTAATGCAATCTCCAATCATGCTGCTTAAACCAGACAAAGCCATTAGTACAAAATACACCAAGATCACTTTGGTTCAGGAGCAACTCCAGTCAGTTACCTTGTGATGCAATACTGATATTTTCTTGTAAAATACTGGTTTGCCCACAGCTTTTGCATTTCAAACATGATTACTATTCTGCTCAGTTACAGCAAAACTAAGAGAGTATTTAGTAAAAGTCTAAATTTCCATCCTGGTTGATTCATACTTTATATTTGAGGTGACTGCCACAGAAAAAAGTCTGAACTTTTAAAGACAACGCTCTAAAGCAACCCATGGATCTAAACTCTAACACAGCAAGTTACTTAAAATGGAAAATCTGCTTTTCTCAGGAAATAATACAAGTGCTAAAGTAGGGGTTTTCACACTTAATCACAAAGCAACCAAAAGAAAATGTGTCAGCAGTAAGTCCCATGAGCCTCCTTCCAGTACCCCACAAATATTAATTGTTCTTTGCCCAGGATGCAAGCTCAGGGTATCTGCCAGAGTGTTAAAGCAGCTCAACAGACCCAGATTTTCTCAAAACCAAAGAAAACATTTTTCTTCCACAATTTTTTAATTTGAAGATGGTGGCAAGGCTAGAAGAGTCAGAATATTAAATACTAAGCAGTAATGTTAAAGATGTCTCATTTACTCAAATAGGCACACAGAGAATATTTTAAATCTAACTTAATTCCAGTGTTAATTGAAATGAAAGCTATTTTGTGCCAGAATTAGTAGAATGATTTTACAGTGAGGTCAAATAGACTGAGGTGAAGATATTTTGAACAAACAGCAAAAGATTTCTGTTGTGCTTTGAAAGAAATGGCTAATAAAAAGGTCTCCAAACTTACTGATTTTTTGTTTTCCTTTTTTTCTTTTACGGTAGCTTTATTCAGTAGAGAGTGGCAAGTTGCCTACAGAACAGAGATGAGCACAAACAAGTCACAGCACCAACTACATACAGCAACAAAAAACCAATGTTGACTTGTACATAAATTACACAGTAAAATGTAACAAACATAACCAACAGAAAATGAAATATATAAACTAAAGACTGATGATGGAGTTTTTATTCCACAGTTTTATTACATCTTATTTACAAAGCACTAAATACAAAACAAGCAAATGTTGAATTTCAATCATTTCTACTATTTCTGGCTAGATTAGAAGTCAAACCACATCAGTGTGCTCATGATACACAATCTTGGGCCTTAAATGGTGTATTCAGATTTCAAATGTATTTTACCATCCCCAAATGATTTTAACAGTACAAATTACTATTTGTTACACCTTTGAAATACATATTGTTTTTTAAATTAAATTTAGAGTTTTAAATCTTCCCAATGTTTCTCTGTGTGTCCTTCAATTTGGTTAGACCTGTGAACCATCAGCGTTATCACCACTGAGAGAGGTAACTCTGCCATGAAACACTCTCTGGACAAAGGAAGAAAAAAGCCACAGTCTGTGTTAATTTATTCGAGATTTCCAAATCAGGAGATCTGACTTGATTGTGCCTATTTCTGCATTTCACTGAGATGCAAAGGGACCCACCAAGAAGACTCCAATCTGTCCCAGGGCAGCAGGAGGTGAGCAAAGCCCCGAGCCCTGGGGCCCAGCCAGGGGTGCAGCAACACTCCCAGGGGCTGGGACAGGCAGCCTGCAGCCCCCAGCCACCTCCAGGGGACACCCTGGCACGGGCACAGAGCTGCCACACGTCCAGGGTGAACAGAATGAAAAGCCAACACCCCAGCCCAAAGCAGGCAGTAAAACTCTCTGCTAAGCAAGCTGAACTGAACCTGGGCAGGACCCATCAGTATTGGACCAGTGGCACCTCTGCCAACCTCCCCCGTGTCACTTCCACCAGTGGCTTCTGGAGCAGCTGTACACACACTCCACTCACTGGGATTCTGCAGCTACAGGAAAGTCCCCACCTTGCTTTCACAAGAACACCCACGTGTGTTTGTGGGGGTTTATGGAAGAGCCAGCACAGATCCTCTGCAGGAGTCACTTGTTCTCATGTCACACTCCTGAGCGTACATTACCTGTAAGGAGCCAGGTGAGTCTGTCCCTGTGGCCAGTTATTGATATTTCCAAAGGAAAACACTCACTGGGCTCTGCTCCCAAAACAAACACCAGCCAGCAAAGACACCAACACCCAACTAAAGACACTGTTCCTGTGAGGTTGCTACAGTGATTAAAATTAGCTACTAATCACTTACAGAACACATCTGGTGAGCATTCTTTGCACACAGTCACTTCCAAACTCTAAGCAGGAAAAAACCACCAAAAAATTCAGTACCATTTACTGTCACTCTAGTGCTTGGGATGGAACATGTTCACCTTTTTAAAAGGGAAGTTATCTTATAAAAATCACCTATTTGGTTCTTATGATAAAAATGAATTAATGCCTCCCAATCAGATCTTGGTTATTTTCTTTCAGGTCAAGGCCACACTTATCAAAACTCTCTGGAATTTTAAGGACAGAATGACTAACACTGTTTGTGATGAACAAACACTTGTACAAAAATCTAGCTGTTCCTAGAAACAGTCAAAGTAGTAAATATTGAAGCTAAATATCAGTTAATACCACTTGTATATCTGCCAGTAAATCATCCCTTTTGGGAACAAATTACCCTTATTACCACACACAGTCAAGGCAAGAATAAAGCCAACAGACTTGGAAAGGCTTCCATGGAAGGATCTCTGGGAATACCTGCTGGTGAGCATGGTTTAGAAATTCCATTTCATGTAGGAATTACCAATGGTTTGCATAGAAATAATTGCTACCAATGTACCAGTGAAATGGCAATAATCTGATCCAGCCTGGGAACAGCATACAAACCTAGTTCTGGGAAGAGGTGTGGGAGAATGTAACATCCACCAACAGAAGGAACCACCAAGGCTGTGTGTGGTATTTTCAGTAATGCTCAAATATTCTTCTGGTTGATGTCTGTGACACTGTGGCCGTGCAGGAGACCAACCTGCCCACCTCACTTCCTCATTAGAAAACCCAAAGCCCCAAGTCACTCTGCCACCAACCCAAACACAGCCACTGTCAGGAAGAGAAAGCAAAGCCCTCAGAGGCCTTTTGCAGAGCAGTCAGGCTCAGCACCTGCACACCTGGTTCAGTGCAAGGGCTCACAGAACAACCCACACCACAACAGTCCCAACACACATTCGCTGTTCTCAGTCCCAAGCTCTGGGATTGCAGCAGGTGCCCTGATCACCCCTGTGCAAATGTGACTGGGCAGGATTTCTGTTACTCATCATTAGCTCACACAGGTCAGAAAATCCATTTGCTTAAACCTGGACCAGTCTATGGCTGAAAGGGCAGAAGCAGCTCTTCCAGAGCACCTCACTGAGACCACAGCTCCAATATTCCACCAGGCACAGCATTCCTGTGACAGTCCTCCAACTGGACTGGAAACTGCATTCCCAGTGAGCCCAAGGAACTACCTGGTTCTTTAGCAGCAGCTGAATCCATCAGAAACACACAAGGAGATCCAGCAGGACACTGGGCTGAGCAGCCACGGGACAGAGCAGAGGAGTTGGGGATGGAGGTCAGGGAACCCAGGTACCTCAGACACCTCCTAGTTGCCAACACAAGTCTCAGAACACACTTAGCCCCACGTCCAGACTGGTTATTTAACAAACTCTCTGAGAAGAGCCTTTAGAGATGCCCCCTGTGTCTAGCACCAAGCTCCAAACTGCTGGAATTTCACACACCAACCCCAAAGCTGAGGGGCAGGCAACCACTGCAGGCATACCTGGTATAAACAATGGCACACACTGCGCAGCTGGGGTGGGAACTCCGAGGAGGAATTAATGATTGCCTGAAAAAACTTGTCTGTCATTTGCAAGAGACTCCGCTGGTTCTCTTCAAGGCTTTCTGTGGGCTCCAGCCTGAAACAGACCCACACATGTATGACCAGCAATCAAACACGGCACAAGCTGCACCTACATCCTTGGTAAGAACCTCATTTCCTCTTTTTCTTATGGAAATACTTCTGATCTTGTACACAAAAGTTCCCACCACTATTTTAAACTACAGAAGATACAAATAAAAGGTCATGTAAAACTCAGTAATGAACAGACAGCTGTAGGTGGCATTCTCTCAGACCTTTTCATACAAACACATGCACACACAATTGCAACTGATAACTGCATTATCAGTTCATTATGGTTTATCTGAAAGGAATTTTTGAGGTAGACACAGATAGCTGATGGTTAAAGTATTAATTAGAAGGCCCATCACTGGGTAAGCTACTAAAGGGATGAAGAGTTAGAAATAATTTAAAGCAACGGAGCAAGAGGGCTGCAGAGACAATTAATGTGGCTGGAAAAGTGAGAGGTGTAACAGTATGAAAGCATGAGAAAAATATTTGCAACAAGGAAAAAGGAATCCTATTACATCCATTACAGATAAATACATTTGCTGCTGGCCCTGAGTCTCAAACCTTGTTGGATCCACCTCAAAGCTGACGTGCTGCCACTCGGGGGACGTGATCACAGTCCGCAGCAAAGGCTCCAGCAGCTTCTGCAGATATGTAGCACCATAGACCTGTGTGCAGAGAAACAAGGACAGAGGGCACATTGACACAGGAATGCTGCACGGTTCTGGAAGCTTTCAACAGCCTGAAAACACTTGATCTGTTTTGGCAAAAGCCAAATTCCTGTAAAACTCCAGTTTGCATATTACACCGTCACCTCTGGAACACAACCAAGATCAATTTCTACAGGTATTTTATTAATTTTCAATCAGACAAAAATAACAACCCTGCTAACCAGCAGACGTTCTTTCTTAGAGCACTGACTCCACACTTCACCTCTGTTTGTACACAGCTTTTTGAACTGAAATGGGAGCACAAAGAAGACCTCAGAATTTACCAGGAACAGTCTTCCAGCTGGCACTGGCCCAGAATCACTCATATAATTGAACTAGTCAGAAAGGCAAAAGTTTACTGCCAGGGGGGGACACCTACTTTTAAAGCCTTAGCATAGGTTTTCTACAAGATCCAGTTCATGAAATGTTAAAACACAAAAAGAAAACTCCCTAAACTTAACAGATATGAGAGCTGAGACTCACTCAAACTGAGATCCAAAGGCAACTCTGTATGGATTTTATTTAACCCCACATTTTAAGCACTCAAGTGCTTAACCCCACAGACTGGCAGCTTTGTATTTTCATATTACTAAACCCTTCCTGCTATTGAAGAGATCTGTAGCAGAGGAAAAAAAAAAGAGACAGTGTACCTTAAAACAGAAAGTCATGATTTTACTGGCTAAGCTGTTTCCTCTGAAGAGTGTCTGCATGGAGTCTGCCAACTCGACCTCCTTAGAGAACATATTCCAGAGGAGCTGGTAGAGCAGGTGCCGGGAATCAAAGAGTGTGACCAGGACACGAGCCAGCTCATCCTTAGGGGAGGAGGAAGTGTTAATGTGCCTTGCAGGAGCCAAGGCAAGTATGAAACCCCAATATTATGACAAAACCACCAAGCACTTCGCAATAAAGCTTGATACCTGCTATGGGCTCTGGCAGGTAAATATCAAATTACACAAACACAATCTCTCTGCAAACGTTTCCTATGCTACTGCCTGTCTAAAAATCTGCCTCAGGATATCCAGTCTTACAAAGTCATAACGGTTATCCAGACAGACAAGCAGTTACTCTGCTGTACAACAAAGCCCAACTCATCTTGCTAAAACCTAGAACAAACACAATTGTGTGTCTGTATCACAGCACACACCACCTGTAATAAATAACCAGCCCACATGCATTTATTATAATAACTGTATATGAAATAATTTCTAGACATTAACTAACATGCAGTGTACCATCAAGATCTGAACTTGGATTCAGTAGACTTTTAAAGAACATACTAAGAAAGGCTAGCTATTGTCAGTGGTAGCTCTACTCTCTCTGCACCAGACTGTTGTCACACTTTTTATTTCAAGTCTTATTATTTTAACCAAATGCAGGAAATAAAAGTTCATGAATGAACTCACCCACTGCGAACAAGGCACCACGTTGGCCAAAGCCATGGCAATGGGGAGCTCCCCCTGATCACCCATCATGGTCACCAGCTCCACCAGTCTCTCAAAGCGATCTGCCAGCACCGTTTCTGCCAAGGTGTCGAACTCTGTCCCCTGCTGCAGGATTTTGGTGAGCACTTCCATGAACGTGGCTCTGGTCTGGAGGTCCTTATGGTAGCCCAAGCCTGGCGGGGAGGAGGAGGCAGCACTAAGAGGGTGTGAGGGCGGGGGGCACAGGGGGCCCTCGGGTNGTCGGGTGGGGGGTTACCTATGGAGTGCATGAGGCCGCTGTCCACGTTGGCGTTGAGCAGGTTGGACATGGCCAGCACGGTGCAGTGCCGCAGCGACGCCAGCCGGCGCGACATGCCGCGCTTGCGCCCGCCCGCCGCCGCCCCGTCCTCCTCCGCCTCGCTGCAGTCGTTCAGCAGGTTCATGAACAGCGTGAAGTACCTGCGGACAGCCCCGCGGTCACACGGGCCCTGCCGCGCACAACCGGCCCCCACAAACCTCACCCGGGGGAGACAAAGCACAACCGACCCCCACAAACCTCACCCGGGGGAGACAGAGCACAACAGATCACCAGAAACCTCACCCAGGGGAGATAAAGCACAACAAACCTGCCAAAGACCTCACCCATGGGAGCTAACACACAACAAACCCCCCCAAAACCTCATCCTTTAGAGCAATCCCACAAAAAACACCCCCAAAACCTCACCCATGACACCAATCCCACAACAAACATCCCCAAAACCTCTCTCCTGAACCGAAGAGCCTCCTTGCAGCACAGCCCAAACCTTGACTGTGCTCCAACAACCTCCCTCAGTCCCAAACCTGGTGTGCCCATTCTCCCCAACACTGGTGTTCCTCTATCAACAGATGTCTTCAAAGTGAGTTTAAGTTTTGTGGATAAAAAGAAATAAAATATTGTATCAAATCGAGCTAATCCCTGCCATGACTGAAAACACACATCTGCATTAAGCAGAAACAAAGCCAAGTTTTCTAATTATTTTCTAAATGAAAAAGTTTCCATAAACCTACAAGGCAGAGATGTTGAAATGGGCCATAGAAGAGGTAATTCCTGTTGGGATAATTAAATTATTTCTGCTGGAAGAAAAGCATAGTCTGTAATAAATGTCATACAGGGCTTCTCTTTAGTGTGATTGCATAGAGAAGTAGTTAAGTCACTATTTACTTGAGAAATAATTGAGATTTTGCTTCCATCAACTCAACACCATCTCCTTCTTCAGGCTGGAGTGGAAGCCCAGCAAGCAGAGACACCACTGCTTCCATACTCGCCTGGTCCAAATCTCTGAAAAACAAAATTTAACAAATAAAATACAATTCCCTTTTGCTTAGAGCTCTAGCTGCAGATGAAAACTAACATTTTTAATAATAGAAAGGCATTCTACTGAAGTTCTGCCCATCACAAAAACAACACTTACATTTCGTGGTACTAAATTAGAGGTTCTAAATTAGAGAAAGCATTAAAAGGAGCCAAGTCATTTAAGACTAAACATTAAATATAGTTCTGCTGTTGCTCACCAAAGCTTCAGTTTCAATTTTTGTCTTTTCCTTAACATTATTATTGTTATGGCAAGCCCAACATGCCAGCTCAGCCATGGATATCAAATGCCACCTGGAATGCTGCTCCAGGTGAGGAGTGCCCTTACCTTGTCAAGCACTTCACATCCTCGTCTGTGGCTTGATTAGATGTTCCCATTACCCAGTCTGTCAAATATTCCACCATTTTGTTCCTGTTACACACAAAGAGATTGTTTTAGCTTTGTTGGGGTTTTTTTACCAGTCTGTATTGAATTGTTACATGTGTTCAGTATCACCACAAACTAAATAATATTTAAATGCAGCACCAGGCTCATAATCATTCTGAAGACAAAGGGAACTATCCCTGTACCAGGAATACTGGTGTGACAGGGGTTTGGTTTCTGTTTTAACCACACAACCAAAGAAAACTACACTTGTCCACAGTACTGTACCCTATCAGTTAGGTTATGCCATCCTTACCTAAATTTCATTTCTTGACAAAATGAAAGGTCATCTCTCCTTTCCATCATTACTTCTACTAACTGACAGAGCTTTGTTTTTATTTGAATGGCATGTACCAGATTCCCAAGCACTCGCACATACCTGTAGAAAAAAACCAAAAAGATTAATTAAATCCCTTATGCTACTTCACTTCCTCCATGCCAAGAAAGCCCCTGCATCAGTAGCAGATTTCTTCTGGCCAAAGCAGCTTTCTATCAGAGTAAACTGGACAGAAATCTGCCCTTCAGCTGCTTTGTAACCACTGACATCAGTGAACAGAAAAGTAACCAGGAATGCCTATGAACACCATACACCTATACATGTCCCTGTGTACAGGAAGGCCAACGGGGCTCCTTACCTAACCAGATTCAGCATCATTGTCTCAATGCTCGCTTGTCCCAGGTGTTCTGAGCTCCCTTCTGTGTGATTGTCAAGCAAATTCTTCATTATAGCAATGGTCTGCTCTACAAATTGTGTGTTGGTGTCAGTTAACAAGACCTACAGGATGAAAATTTCTGGTTAATTTTTTACACATAAAACCAAAGAAAGGCTATTTGCCAAATACACTGCAACACTTAAAAAATCTCATGGACAAGCACTTTTCTAGTTACCACCAAGCCAGCAGAATTCCAACACATGTCAAGATCCAATATGTGAACACTGCCAGCCATAAGGATTCCACACACAATCTCACAGATTCTACACTCAAGAGTTCACTATTCAAGAATGTTAAAAGAATCATAACCACAATAATCATTAACGTGTGCTGTGATGATCACTCTGCTCACAGGGGGTGTGCACAGAACACAAACTGGGATCCATCTCAGTCACCTGGGGGGAAAGACAGGACTGACACCAATGTGAGTAACACCACACAAACGTGAATCGCCGTTTTACCTGTCCTTGAGAATCGAAGAACTTGCTGATGGTATTCTTCAGTTTGTTGAAGAGCATGGGATAAAGCGCCGGACTGAGCTCCAGCCCCACCAGGTCCTTGATGTTGGTGCGGATCTGCAGCCCCACCTTCTCGTGGTTGCAGACCATGAGGGTGAGCAGGCGGTCGATGAATTTGCTGACCGGGGTCTCCACGCTGCCCTCGGTGGAGACCATGGAGATCATGGAGCCCTTGCGCTCGTTGAGGGGGCCCATGGGGGGGCTGTAGGTGGCCAGCCCCGCGCTGCTGCGGTGCTGCAGGCACACCCCTCCCAGGGCACACAGGAACCCTGTCATGTTGATCCACTCCTGCAGAGACTCCGTGTCCGACAGGTCGATGGAGCCGCCGCCGCTGACGTGCGACATGCGCCGCTTCACGATCGTCTTGTGCAGGCTCTCCGTCACCTGGGGGACAACGGGGGCTTCACACAGTGAAACTCTAATTCCTTAAGACAAAGAAGCTCAAAGACTTGCTTTGAATTTCTAAACGTTGAACCAATGGAAAAAATCATAGTCACCTGTCCATCCTCCATTTTGGTCTTTGGATAGTTAAGGATTAGTTTTGTAGCTTGTTCCCATTTTGCATGTGTATCCTCCCAGGCCTGAAACAAGATGAGATATATCAAGATTTAACTTCAGAACTACTTGCAGCAACATTTCTGTGGTTTTTTTACTATGCACACAGAGCACATGAAGTGGGAAGTTAGCTCACCTCAGTGTTGCCTGCAGTGGGGTGTTCAATGCGCCTCAGTAACGCCATCACTCTCTTCTGAAGAGCTGCTCTCCCTGCCAAGGGCACACAACATTGAACCAAGTTTTTGAAAACCCACCTTATGCCAAATTTGTGATCTTTGAAAGTAATTATTTAATTAAGAGGAACATATCCCCCTTAAAGCCTTTAGAAAGGTAGCTTCTTGTTACACGACTGTAAAATCCTCCTGAGCTCAGTCACCCCAACTCCTTACACTTTCTAGCAATTCTAATGATTAAGACATTCCAGGAGAAGCCAGAGCAGCATGAAATCAAGAACCTCAACCTGTTTAAAGAACTCAAACACAAGTAAGAGTCTTCTGTCCAGGTACAAAGTTACTTTACTGACTCATGACTCTTACCTGTCGACATCATGTTGCTCACAGATGCAAACTCCATGAAAGTGTTGTAGTTTGGCAAGAAGTTATGCACTGAGACCTCATCTACTCCACATCTGATGTCGGCCTCCTCGCAGAGGTGACGGAAGCAGGACATGGCCACCAGGACTGCCTCGATATCTGGGCTCCACAGGAACATGTATAAGGCCACTTCCAGCTTGGTCTGGGCTTGGCGGCAGATGGGTGTCCCACTGCAGCCTGCCGTGCTTTCCTGGGAAACACACAATGCCCACCTGGGGAACACTGCCTGGAAAACTCAGCCCTGGCCAAACTGTGCTCCAAACTGCTTTTGTTCTAGTAGGAATAAGCCGTCCTAAAAAGGATCAGAGCTCTTACATCCTGTCACGACGCTGTTTGCAATCCTAACCAAAAAATATTTGCCAATATTTTAACTGAAAAAATGTGACTTTGTAAAGTCTGAAACATTGTTAACCAGCACGTTAAATACATACATTATTTAGGATACACGTCTTTTCCTCCTCGGAAATAATTCATTTTATTGTCAAAAATTACTCCAAAAGTAATTTAATTTCTACTTGCCCACAGTTTTTTTTATCAAGTGCTAAAATTTACTATCGATATGTCTTACTTACCATGGAAGAATTCCCCTTTCCTTTCCTCAGGGTGGCCCCTGGTGCACAGCGTATCATTTCGTCATGGTCCAGAGAAATTTGACTAGTTCCACTTCCAGAGACATCATAAAGGAAGAGGAAGTGGCAGGAACTCCTATCTGATTGCTATAAAGAGAGGGAAGGAAAAGAATATCAACTGATACTTTAAAAGAGTAAAAGGCATAGATCTGAGGAAGGTAAAAAGCTCTTGGACATTTACACAGTATTTTTTCCGCTGCTGCTGTCAGGGTGTTATCAAGCTCCTGTGTTAATGGTACCTTAGACTGATATTTCCCCTTAAGAAATACATTATTTGATACTTGAAGAATATCAGAAAGAAGCAAGTCAGAATTCTGGGACTCAGAAGAACCTGAGATCCAAAAGGAAACTTACTTTGTTCATGAACACGTGTATTTTACCATTAACTGCCTTCCCTTTCTCTCACCTTGGGGACTATTTCCCTGTATTAGGCAAAGAGGCACAAGGCACAGGTTTCTATGAAACATTCATTTTCTAGGCAAGTACAGCAACCTGTGCAGCTAAAGGAAAAAAAAAATAAAAATCCCAAACCTAACTTTGGTTACCAATTCTAACCAAGGTGCCTCACAAAGCAGAGAGAGGAAATCAGAGAACAGAATGTGTAGGAGTAGCTATTAAATCTCTTCCAATCAAAAATAACCTGGTAAATAAAGGAAGTGACACAAGAGAGAACAATTCATGTTAATGATCCTAACAGGGAGATGGTAATGTTCACTTACTTTATTTTTTAGCAGAAATTTATTCCTACAGATGAGAATCTCTCGCAGCCACTTGAGGATTTCTGTACTGCTGAGCATCTGATGACTTGTAAGCTTCTTGCAGATATAAAAAAGCATTTGTGAACTGCAGCAAAACGAAATTCAGCATCAGCCTTCTGCCGGAGCACCAACACTTCTGAAGGTATTACACTACATTTCACATAGAAATAGGCACTTAGCATGAACACCCTGTGCAAACACTACCCTGGGCTTCCAGCAGTACAACAGAGAGGTGAGAGTGTGCAGGGACAGGCCAAGCTCCCCTGGGACCCTTCCCAGCGCCCGCGGCCGGAGCAGCTGAAGCCGCGCCGGGCCCGGAGCTCCAGCTCTGCCCGGGACAGAGACAGCACAGACAGGGCAGCACGAGGTACCTACACTGCTCTGACAACGTGTCAACTCTGCTCTGGAAGGAACACATCTAGGGATGTTCCTTCTTCACATCCCGCCAGGCCTCACACTCTCTGTTAAAACTGCCAAAGGGTCCAAATTAGTGTCAGGTGTGACGGGTTCTCCCCCCGCCCGAAGAGACCACGAACTCCCTGCTGCTGCAAAGCTTTCCCAAAGTGCTCACAGCTATTTCAAAAGAGAAGGCAAATCAAACCAGCTATTTCTCTCACTTATGTAAGTTTATTTACATACCTGATTTCCCAGAAGGTTTCTATGGGAGCATCAGGATTCCACAAGTCAATGCTGTCCAACTGGTGCAGAACCAGCAAGGCCTAAAGCCAAAGAGAGTTTCACTTAAAGGCAGAACTTTACAGAGTGCCTGAGCACAGGCAGAGAAACAGGTGCAGTCACATATTCATGGCACTGCTTTAAGAACAACAAAAGATATAAAAAAGCATTTTCCACAGAAGAGCAAGGGTTCATTGTTAGTCTGTGCCAACAGCGTTTCATTTTAGCCTTTACTTCAGGCTCATACTGCAGACCAGAGGTTTTCCCTGGTGTTTGTGTCCAAACCACGCTGTGCACAGACAGACAGACAGACAGACAGTTTGTGAAGGAGAGGCTGTGCAGCAGCAGTGTCCCCCTGGAGCCCTGGCTGTGCCCTCACCTCCATGGCCTCCTGGGCGATGTCGGGCATGCTGGACTGCGGCACCAGCTGCACCAGCCCCGTGATGAGCTCGGCCGTGCTGCCCTGCGAGTCGGGGCCCTGCTTCCTGGGGTTCTGCACACAAACACAACACAGCCTCAGCTGCAGCCCCTTCCCCTGCTTGACCACGCTGCTGACACCGACTGCAGCACCCCTGCTGCTCAGCTAGGGGCATTTCGGGATCTTTCAGAGAAGATGTCATTTTATTTTTAATCCGTAACACGCCTTGCATATCATGTCTCTGACAGAACTGGAATATTTTTATATTAAACCATCACAGACCTGAGAAAATGGAAGATCTAAGACAGTACTCACTGAAATGATGACTAATTTCCAACCCCCTTATTTTAATTTTCTTCTATTCCCCTCTCCTTCCCCCACCCTCCCCTTCGGAGTCACAAACTTCATGCTCCCTCTCATTGTGTTGCTCTGATTCTGTAAAGTCTCTTACAGTTTCTTATTCCTTTAAGACCCCAGGAGCATCATAACCAGAGAAAAAGATAAGTAGATGGCCAGTAGGTGACCATTAATTTTTATTAATTTAGTAGCTTCCAAAGTAAATTCCACTACAACTGAACAGTATGACAGCAGGATTTACTTACACACAGCAAAAGCTTTGGATCCGCATGAATCAGTTTCACCAAGGACAACAGCAAGAACTTGTAGCTTCTGGTTTCCAAATCAGTAGGTTTTTCTTTAAATTTAAGGCTTGTCATTTTCTCCTTAAATGTAAGGCTCTGATGGAAGGAACAAAATCAGTCCTTGTCAGGAAGGTAGTTAAAGTAACAGTTATAATTAAACATCTTATGAAATGTATTGCTTTTATCATCTATAATTCAAGAAAAAGTTTACAAGTATACAGAACTCCAGTACAGTCACGTAGCCTTCTAGTTCAAAATCCCCTCTCTCACAGGCAACCACTATTATATCTTTAAAGTTCCCTTAACAATTATTTCAGTAAGCTGCATGTGGACATAATAAAATTTTTTTAAAAAGAGACAAACTGTGGCGAAAAAAAAAGGACCAAAAAGAATTACTGGGTATTTCTCTGGTCTGAGACAGAAATAAAAATAAACATTTCCAACTCCTTCTGAGTACATGAGAGGGAATTTTTTCCAAAGGCAAAGTAATGTCTTTATTTTCTGCTACAGCCCCAGGCCAGATGTTTGCATGTTCACCCCAACAACCTCTGGAAAATGAACCTTTTCGTTCTAAAATGCACACAGGCCATCGCTTAAATATAAAAAATAATCTGCCTCCAGCTGAGAAACCAGTGAACTAATTGAGTGTTTTGAACAAAAGGAGAAAGCCTGGGCTGAAATCACCTTCAAAGTAACTGATGAGCTATGACATTGTATGATTAAATTCTACAAGAAATTAGGACCTCGTGTTATTTCAATAATTAGTTATTGAGCAAGTATATGGAATAAAACCTACCACATAAAGCATCTGATCAGGAAATTGACAGCACAGTGGTAGAGGTAGCTAACTCAGTGCTAAGCCTTAGTTTGCCACAGGTCAGGGATTTCTAGAAGAGGCACGTGGTGAAAGGAGATGTGTTTCTGTGAAGTCACTTATTGCCTCCACACCATGCAAACTGAAGAGTGTCAGTGAGAAAGCCAGGCCAGGCTCCGTGCAGCGCACCGGGGACCAACAGCAGCGGGACAGACAGACAGCACGAGACAGGACACACGAGGAGGAGCTCAGCAGCAGGGAGCTCAGGCTGAAATTGGGAACCAGTTCCAAACCAGAGCAGGGGGAGTGGGAGCAGCACCGTGCTGGGCACAGGACCACCAGTGCCCTCCTGGGGGCAGGAGCTCACTGGGGCTGCCCGGGGGCCCTGCGGTAACTATGCACAGAAAAGTCAGCGCAAGGAAGGGCTTTTCTGCGGTAGTTACGGGTCATACTTACAGCAGCAGAGGCCCAGGGCCATGCAAAGCAGGGGCTGGCGGGCGTCTGACCACGTGGGCGACAGCAGCCAGGCACAGGGAAAGTGAGAAGCAGAAGACAAAGCACCACCAGTCAGAGCAGGGGTATTGTCAGGGCAACTATTCTCCAACAGATGAATACACACAGGTGAAAAGCAAGTTAAACATGGAGTAGCTTTCAACCAAAAGCATTGTGCTCATTTGCTCTCCTTTGAGAAGCCCATCAGGAGTATTTTTATGTCTCATTTTAGGCTTTCTAAACCAACCCACCAAGATCACTTGCCACAGCAGAAGTCCTCAAGGAATGTTCAGAGGAGAATGCAGCAACACAGCTGCGTGTGGACTTACTGGAAGAATTTGGATGAACTACAAATCTGAATTTACTCAAGACTTTCTCCAAGACAGCCAAGAATATTGACTGTATTTCATAATGGTTGAAAAACCTTTTATTTTGTTGCTGTCACCAAGACCAACCAGTCAACTTGCTCAACATAAAGCACGACAAATGAAGATGCCAATCATGGTAAAAGTATCAGTTTTCAGTGATTATCTTCACATACAGAATGCTTTGGTTTTCCACAGTAAGCAAGGATGGACATGTTAGCTGGCTATTCACAGAGCCAGAAAGCTTAAAACGGACAGTTAGCCACAGAGGACAGTTACAGGACAAATAACTGTATGTCACCAGTTTAAAAGCAGCAGGAAAACCGAGAGACATGGACCTAGAAGAGCCAATCCCCCAGCCCTGCAGAGCACGTGTGGCTCCCTGCTGCTCTGTGCACCACCACCTTCTCCCCCCGTGTGTCCGAGTGCTGAAGGGGAGGGCCGGGCTGGCCCAGGAGGGCGGGAGGGCCAGGCTTACCGGGGTCATGCGGATGGTGGGGTGCGCCCCGCAGCCCTGCATGGCGCGGTGCAGGGTGTCGCTGAACATGCTGCGCAGCTCCACGGCGTGGCAGTACACGGCGTCGATGCGCGGCCACCAGTCCAGGGCTGACTGCAAGGCAAGGGCAGCGCTCAGCCTGAGCTGGCTCCGTGACACACAGCCCTCCCTGAGGGCCCCGCACACCCTGAGCCCTGGCTGTGTGACACTGGGTGTACAGAAACCTCACCTGAGAGCTCTGCACAACCTGAGCTGGCTCTGTGACACTGGGTGTACAGAAACCTCACCTGAGAGCTCTGCGCACCCTGAGCCCTGGCTGTGTGACACACAGCCCTCCCTGAGAGCTCTGCGCACCCTGAGCCCTGGCTGTGTGACACTGGGTGTACAGAAACCTCACCTGAGTGAGCCATGGCTCTGTGACAGTGAGTGTACCCAGCCCTCCCTGAGTGCCCCACACACCCTGAGCCTGCCTCTGTGACACTGGGTGTGCACAACCCTCATCTGAGTGCTCTGCACACCCTGAGCCTGGCTCTGTGACACTGGGTGTACCCATCCCTCACCCTGTGAGTGCTCTGCACACTCTTACCAGTCTGCCCATCATCATTCTGCATGCCCACCATCAAACACGTAACATTTAAATAGGCTGCAACTGAATCAACGATTCCAACCTAGCTGCTCACTACATCACTCCGTCTCCTGAACAGGCACCAACCCTGAGATGTTCTGCACTCACAGGATTTGGTCTGCTATCCCAGTGGTATTTACTAAGCAGATATTGATCTGAACAGAAGCCCCAGACACTGATGAAATACTGCCAGAACTTACATTTGTGATGATTCGGTGGAGTGAATTTACCAGCACATAATGAAATGTTGATGGGGAATTCTGTGCCAAGCAGATCTATAATAAAAATACATAAAAGCCACTTAGGAATATCTTTGTCTTTGCCATCTTTCTTATCACCCTGAAAAACATTCTGGAGCCTTTTTATTAAATTGACAAAGCTGTCAAATCTGAACAAGAGAAGCCTAATCAGCTGTGAAAAGATTTATCAAAACATGCAGGGATTTATTACTAAGGGATATTTATACAGTTGAACTCATTTATGAGCTTCAAGCTGCTGTTAGCACAGCTTTTATAACTGACAGGTCGTCAATAGCATGTAGAGAATGACTTACCAGAAGCAGTGTTCTCACCTTGAAGTGTTGGTTATTGTGAGGATTTATGCGGAAGCAGGAAACCAAGCAGTCAATCATCAGGTCTACATCTGCATTTTGATTGCCTCTTGAAAAAGGTTTGCTTGGGTTAAACAGCAAATTCTACACAATTCAGAAAAATATAAATATATAAATCAGATACCATGATTACTCTTGGCTACTTTTAATACAAAGCTTTCCATTGAAAGCCAATGGTATTCAACTAAGAAGAAATTCAGACTTCACTTCATTATTTCAAATTTCTTCACTGCAATTAGGAAACAGACATTCTTACCTTAAGATCTACTACCATGGACTGCACTAGCAGGAAGATGACAGAATTATCTTCCCAGTTGATGTACGTAGATGCTTTGCACAGTTTAACACAAGCAATAGCAGCACTTTCAGTCAGCTGCCTGCTCCCACCGTGTCCTGCCAGGGCCTTCCTGAGATTGTCCAGGAACAGCTTCTGCAGAATTCAAACCAGGCACAGCTATAACCAGACACTGTGATGGCAAAACCCCACTGGATGCAGCACTCTGCAGAAACCCTGTCATTACTGAAGACTCTCCCTTTGACTGACCCAGGGCAGTCAGAACAGCACAAGGGGTGGGTTGTGCACTCTCAGCCCCGATGCTGCAGCCACACCAAAGCAGCAGGTGCTGCTGCAGGTGCTGTAACTGTAGGGGGGGGTACAGACCCCTGCAGACCCCAGAAGCTCAGCACAGCCCTTTGCTGTGGGGGGAGGCACAGGAAATCACAGCACAGAGATTCAAATCTCCAAGGAGATGGAAAAGTTCTGAAATAACATTGTTTGGGACATACTATCTGTATGAATTACTGACAGTAAAAGAACATATGTAAGGTGAGAACCTAAAAAGAGTGCATAAATTTACATATGGAATTGCAACGTGCTCTATGAGGAGCAAAGACAAAATTAAACATTCCTGAAATACAGAATCACCAAAACCAAGCATACTCTAAAAACCAGAGCCAGAATTCAGCTCCTTCTCTTACCTTGTTCATTTTAGTTTCCTCTACCACATCCTTTGCTATATCTTGGATTATCTCTGGACACAGGACCAGGAGGATGATCTGCAGTGGCCACACTGCTGCTTTACGTTTTGTGCTTTCAGCAAAGCCATCCACTAAATCAAACAACTTCTCAGCACAATCTGCATAAAACATAAGCCCAAGTTCAATACCAGTTTTAACTACGAAGAGGTAAAGAACAGGTATAAAAGAGCAGAGGGACAGTTCCACCTACACAGAAGGAAAGTTCTGGTTTGCACATTACTGACATGCTACTGGGGATCAAATGGTCTCAACCCAGTTAAAGACATGGTTTACCTGAAAATATAAATTCTCCTCTCTTTTTCACTAGAGACAAGTAAAGGTGATGTTCTCTAAGTTTTTACCCTGTATCAAGATGAAAAATATACATTTAAAGAGTCTCCATCTTTCGGGGTTTATTTCTTTGTGTTGTGAAGCACAAAATGAATCTCTTTTAAGAGGGGAGTCAGGAAAGAAAAGAGACGGGAACATACCCTTGCCTGCCCTGACAAAGGCTGACAGAAATTTATTTATTTGCAGGCTTCAGAGGAGCAAAGAGGGCACAAAATGCAAGTGAATGCATTTGGGGATGTCTGAGAAACCAACCTTGAACACTGTCATGTGTTATGCCTTACCAGCCATGTCAGTCTGGGGGGTTTGGTACAGCTTGGTGAATTCATCGGGATAGTTTTCCACCCAGTTCCAAAATGCCTGCAGATAATGGGAAACACCTTTACATGCCAGAGCTTCAACAACTTTACTGAATTACACATTTAAACAAAGAGAGGTTTTATTCTTAATTCTAATCACTCAGAATTTCTCACAAAATGTATTTGCATGAATGGAGGCAGCAATTTTTGTTTTATAGTGAATTATGAATTGCAACTATTCCTAAAGCAGAAGGAAGCCTGCAAACAAGCAATGAAAGGGAAGTTTTGAACACTTACCTTCTCAAGACTGTTGATAACAGCTAACTGAGCTACTTTCTTAAGGGCTTTAAACTTGAATACAGTCTCTGCAAAGATAAAACATTTCTGCATTTAGAACAGAAACTTGTTCTAAAACCAACACAGGTTATACAAGATATTTGAAGTGCAAAGCAATTTTCAAATAGATGTTTTAATAGCACTTAACTGTTTTTAAATCCTTCAGTAAACACATGACTGTTTGGAGTAAAACAGAGCAATAAAACTCAGATGTATCAATTGCACTGTGTCATCTCTGACTAACCAGACTCAAACAGAAATATTTCAAACCACAGGCTCAGATCATACCTTGTAAGAGTCGCTTGAGTTTTGAACAATCCACACTGATGTACTGTAAAAGTTCAATATCATGAACATCAGCATTATCTTCTGAACAAACAGTCAGCTCCTGCAATCTAAAAATACACAAAGTAAATAAACTTTTCCATCAGATCCTGTCAGACAGGTATGAGCACACCTGTGAGACTATACACTTCAATAGCAGGGGAATGTTCCATCATCTGGGATAAACACTTCCCCATCTAGAAATAAAAGATCCTGCACGATTAAGACTTAATATGACAGTCTTGTGCCATCCTCATACTGAAAACGGAGCTAGAAAATCAGTGATAAATCTTACAAGATGCCAGTACGTCCTGTGGATTGACTGTGCCCAAGATCTGGCTAAGTCCTCCTGCTACCCACCCTCCTGTGGCAGTAACCTTGTCATCTTTCCACCTGAACATGGAAGTCATGGACTCCTGACACCTTCAGGCTACTGCTCCTCCACAGCAGGTCGTGCCCCAGGTAAGATCTGAGAGCACAGCAGGGACTGATGGCACTGGGTAGCACTGCAGTGAGCTACAGCCATTCTTGGCCCACGTTCCTCTGCCCTGAGCACACAGGATGAAGCTCAATCACACCAGTTTAAACACAACAGCATCTTTTCACACTGCTGTCTCAGAGAATGTCCTCAGCACCTCCCAGACACCAAGCCACTGATCACTACAGCATCTGTTCCCACAAACCCGGGACTGCCACAGCTCCTTCCGAGGCTACAGATGTGTTTCAGACATGGAATGTCATTTCCAGTACTAGACACAAAAGCAGTTCTTCATGTCTCCAGCGCCAGGGAAACTTAACAGCCCTCCCTGGGAATGGGAAGGTCCCCACTGCTGTGCCTTTCATGCCAAAAATCCCCCAGCTGCTGTGCAAGGCCCAGAAATATGCCTAAACAGGAAACCCAGGTCAGGGATCAGCAGTGCTGACTGGCAGCAGGCTGACCCCTGTGGAGACCAGCAACAATTGGTCAAACATTTAACTGTTGCTCTACAGGCCATCTGCAAGGGAAAACAGGTTAGGGGAAGAGCACTCTGCTCCAGCTCAAAGGGATGCTCAGGGGGCCTTTGGAGTAGGGGAACAAGCCAAGCTACAGGCACACAAACACACACAGATCCAGTGACTCAATTCAACAATGCTCAAAAAATTTCAACTGAAAAATGCTCCCAATAAAAGGAGCAAAATAAATTGTTTCCATTTCCATAAGCAACAAAACACAATCAACCTACAGAGTAAAACCATATCCCCCATGCCAGCTGCCAAGTCTATGTTCTTGAAACAGAAGTTATCAAACGCTCTGTAACAACTCTGAAAATACTTTAAATTTCAAATTACTCAATCATTTTAGACTGATTTCTAAAACACTAACATTTTCCAGAGAAATACATAAATATATGAGGAAAATATAAATCTTTGTTTCAATTAAATTGGCTCACTCACGGCCATATGACCACGCAAGGCTGCCCAAGCTCCACTTCTAATAAACCAAGAAATATGTCAACTGTAACACTGTGTGACAAGAGCTAAGCTACTTCAAGCACCTTTCAAAAAACATCAAAGTATTTCAGTAATAAAAAGCTCAGCACACCACTCTAGTGGACTGACAAATGCTGAAGCATCAGAAGGATCTGGAACAGAGCAAAAAGAGCAAAGAATAGATGGAAATTTTGGGCCTGTCTCCCTTCTTACCTAGAAAAGCAGAAAATCCAGTTATTTTTACAGTAAATGTGCTGTGAAACTCAAGTCAGTCAGAAGACAAATGAGTCTTTTCCAACAACTAACAAACAGCCCAGCTGTTTGTCCCCTTCAGGCATAAGACAGATTTAACATAAAAGCTTCCTAGCAGGAAAACAACCATGGGGCTCCAGCAGAGCTGTGGACAATCACCAATTTTCATTCTAAATTTGTAAGTAAATGGAGACAACCATTACCTTCAGCATCCTTTTTTTTCCAAGACACCTTGCACCCACAAGAACTTATTCAACTTTTTCCGCTGCATTATTTTCATTCACTATTCTCACTGGTCCTTTTGAAAGCAGATTTAAAAAGCAACAAATGCAGCCAGCAGTAACCCAGGATGGGGCTGAAACAGACTCATTTCATAACGTGAACCCCAAGTAAAACTGTGAAAGGCTGAGGGCATTCCACTTGAGAACTACCCCGTTAAAGAGCATTTAAAGCCTTGGCTCCTCTGAACAGCCTGCAGCTCGTGGCAGACAGAGGCTGCAGGCAGCAGTGCAGGTGCTGTACCTGTGCAGGGGGGGCTGCAGGCAGCAGCACAGACCCCGTCCCTCCCCTGGGGGGCTGCAGGCAGCAGCACAGACCCTGTCCCTGTGCAGGGGGGCTGCAGGCAGCAGTACACACCCCGTCCCTCCCCTGGGGGGCTGCAGGCAGCAGCACAGACCCTGTCCCTGTGCAGGGGGGCTGCAGGCAGCAGTACACACCCCGTCCCTCCCCTGGGGGGCTGCAGGCAGCAGCACAGACCCTGTCCCTGTGCAGGGGGGCTGCAGGCAGCAGCACAGACCCCGTCCCTCCCCTGGGGTCCTGCAGGCAGCAGCGCAGGTGCTGTCTGTCCCCAGGGGGGCTGCAGGCAGCAGTGCAGGTGCTGTCTGTCCCCAGGCTGTCCCACCTGGTGGAGATGCGGCTGAAGACGGCGTTGAAGTTGTTGCAGCTGAGCGAGAAGAGCACGCCCGAGGCGCAGCTGCGCAGCTCGGCCGCGTGCTGGTTGCCCTCGCGGTACGTGTGGATGAAGTGGCAGATCTCGGGCAGCAGCTGCTTCACCAGCATGGTCTCGTCCAGGCGCAGGGTGTCCTTGGGTTGCTGCAGGCAAACAAACAAACAAACAAACAAACAAACAAACAAAGAGCGTTCCCCTCAGCTCTGCTGGGCAGGCAGAGCCTGGAGCCCCCGGCAGGGCCCGGATCCAAGCTCCCCACCTGCACAGAGAGGCCCTTGCCCACGGCAGCCAAACCACCCCACACCCCCAGCTGAGAAGCAGCACCCCGGGCTGGGCAATGCCATCCGGCATCAGGGAGAACACCAAACCACTTTGTGCAGCAGCACACACTTGGCTCTGATGAGTGCTGCCCTGGGTCGAGGATCAGGACAGCACTGAGGGCTGAAGGGCAGAGCCCACCCTCACCTCCCTTGGGTTGGGGCTTGGTGGCCATATTTTGACAGTGAGTATTTTGTATTAAAAAATGAACCCAAACGAGGTGCTTCTCCCTCGCTCTTACCAGGAATTGCTCTATACGAGTCAAAAATGACTTAATTTCCCTGCAAAAGAAAAATCTAATTTTTGCCAGTTTGCACAGTGTGAGACATAAGGAAACTATTTACAAAAGAATTCAAAGTGCAACTTTGCTCTACTAAGAGCAACTTTTTAACAGAAGGGTCAGCACTAAAGCTTTCTAAAATTCTACCAATGAATCTTCCATAGGGAATTGGGAAGTTTCAGAGACTCCCACTTAGTTGATCTGAGTCCTGTTGCCATGAGAACTTGATGAAACATTGAGCAAGAAATTCATCTGAAGATACCACAGAACACAACACGCTTTGTGCAGAGCTTTGGCTCACTCTCATTTAACATATTCTGCCTCAAACTGCTCTCATCTGAAGTGACAGAGCAAGAAACATTCAGCACAATTTTAGGCTATTTAAATATGATGATCTATCAGGAAAACCACTGTTTCAAACACTATGCATAGAAGAAGAACTTAAAAATAAGTAAATTCTGGAGTTAAAACTCTGGGATTTTGACTCAATGCATCAAAGACAAAAAGAAGTGTTTTCCTCAGCTGTAAAAGCTGGAAATTGAATATAGCTTAAAAATAAAATCCTGCTCTTGTTAAAAGAATAAACCACTGCAAATCTCAGTCTCAGTGAAGTTTGGCTTTGCAATTCCAGCTCAGCACAGTCAGTTGTACAAGCAGCAGCAGTCTCCTCCCAAAGGGAGCAGCAAACTGCCTCGCAGCAGCTCTGACTGGAAACCTCAGGCCTGGGCTCCCAGCGGAGATCTGGACATGCTTAACTAATGTAATCTAGGAAACACCTGCAGAAATCATCTCCAGAGCAGTGGCAGCAAAGTTTCTGCTGTATGTAAAAGCACATGGAAAATTACTTCAACAAATGAAAGCTTTAAGACATTTAAGGAAAATTCAGCACTGTATGCAGAGAACTAAGTAGCACAAAATGAAAAATTTGTACTGAATTCTCTGCTGCTTTTAACATGAAAAAAGATCATTAATTTTAGGCAATAAAAAGCACCTTCCAAATTGTTAATGCATCAGTTACATCAACTACTTCACTTATAGGAGGTTTTAGTATTTTTTAAATGGCATTAATCCTACTTTGCTCTAAATCTGATGAGTTTTTAGTACCAGTAACAACAGACACACAAGCATTTAACCTGTATTCTCCAACCCACTGGATTCCAAGTAGAATTACTTATGCAAACCCACTTACCCCTGCCAGACATTTTTCCAGTGTATCCAAGATAATCAGCTGAGATAGATATAAATTCTTTTCAGCAGTTTCTCCAAATATTCTCTAGAAGTAGAAAGGATATGGGTTCATCTGAGACACAGATATTTGACTTGCAATGCATGGAAGTGAAGCAGCAAAGTGGCACAGCAAATTATGGCTCCACTACTGCTCTGGTTTGGAGTTCAGACATAAAGCCAGCAAAAAAATCAGATTAAAATAGGAATTAAAACCTTATCACCAAAGAAATCTCATTGTCCAGTCTGCAGTGAGGAACAAACCTCCCTGCAAAGTCAGGTGGAGGTGCCCTGCAGCCCCTCACCTCCAGGGGCTGCTCAGAGATGCAGCTGCACCTTTCCAGAAGCTCTTTTGGTACCAATTACTGCTGACCCTTCCCCAGTCCTGTGCAGGGTGCCCACTGCAGGCACGGGAGGGAGGCAGGATCCCCCTGGCTGTGTCAGCCAGCACCCTGCAGCCCTGTGCCAGCAGCAGCCCCTGGCTCCAGCAGCACTCAGACAGCCAAATAAAGCAGGAAAAGCTCAGCCACAAACACACAGGTCCAAGTGCCCACAGACAGCACCAGGGAGGTTCATTTCACCCCACAGCAGGGGTGGCTCACCTCGGCCCAGGCTTCAGCTGAGACTTTCTGAAACCAAGACCATTATAACTGAGTGTCTCTGTCTGTTTCAGCTACAGAAACCCTCCCCAGTTACTGCTGATGCCCACAGCAGCTCAGACCAGCACACGTGACAAACATTCACACTCTGCTCCTCAGGGCAAATGTTGACTTTTTGATTGACACTTTTAGCCAGGTCTTTCCTCTCTAAAGCTCTGTATCACACACACAAACTTCTTTTACCTCTACAGTTTTCTCATTTATCAGCCAATCATCTTGCACATCAACATGTTCCCTCATGCCTGTAGAGTTTAATTAAAATAAATTCTCTCTCCAAAGGGATTACAGGTAGCTTTAAGCAGCCTAAAATCCCTAGCAGCAGGGCAACCTATTTTCTCATTTTATCAGTCCTCTGCAGCTCCAGCAGATGCACATCCTGTACAACTGACAGCCAAGGGCTCTCTCCAAAGAATGTCTCTAAAACCATTAAAAAAGTGCTGTCAGAGCCTGGCCAGGTCTGTTACCTGTTTGGGGAGACTCCAAATTATCCCAAATTACATGGATTCAAAACTCAATGAACTGAACTTTTCTCATGACAAAGGCTCTGACTGAAATTCATCTGGTTGTTAAAGAATACATCTATTTTATATACACAGACACACAGCAGAACACCCAAGCAGCCTGGGAAATTCAAATAGCCCAAGTTTTAAATCCTTTCCCTGCCCCAAAATCCCAATGCCTTTGTGTGGAACATGGTTCTGATGGATGCTGCTGGTGAACCTCAGAACAGAAAATAAGTAAGTATAGAAGGAAAGCAACAATTTGACTAAATTTCAAGTAATTCCCTGCAGATTGTACAATACAAATAAATAACAACTACTTGAAAAAATCACCAAACAATGCAAAATTAGAAAACTTACCATGTTATTAACATTTTTTAAGATATTGGTGAGACCACTGATGACCAGGGAAAACTTGTACTTGGAAATGTTGATGAGACATTCCTTGTTGTGCTCCGTGCTGACTTTGGTGTGGGTATTCTGCTGGCAAGCCTTTATTGGAAGCTGCAAGAGAAAACTGTTATAAGCTTTTTCACATTGAAACTTACAGCTTTAAAGATGGGTTAGAAACTTGTGACACACCAGAAACCACCTTGAAAAACATTCTACAAGAGACAACACTGAACATGTTATTTCACCTTCCCTACATTCCTCTTTCCATCAGTCACCTATAAAACAAAGTGCTTAAGTTCACCTGTTCCTTTTCCTGAACTGAAACTAAACCTCTATTTTGTGATAAATTTTCTACAACCTGAATGTCAAAGCCATCAAAAGGAGCAGAAAAATGTGAGACAGAATTCTAAGAAAAGGTTCTTTATTTTAAAAATGGGCTTATTAAAGACCAAAGTCCTTCCAAGGCTAACCCCTGCCAGAAAACAGTACACCCTGGGAGCCGAGGGGAGGAAAAGCCCAGACCCACAGAGCAGGTGAGCTGAGGGCACCAGTTGTCCCAGTGTGTCCCCTGCTCTGTCACAGGACAGGACTGGCCAAGGAGGGACCCTGCAGCCCCTGGGGGTGTGGGTGTCTCTGGGGTCCCCCACAAACACTCCCAGTGCCAATCTCAGCCTCAAACACGCCTGGAGCCCCTGTGAGCCCCACGTTACCTGTCCCTGCCCAACAGCCAGTGCTGAAACCAGACCTAAAGCCATCTTTGCCCAGAAGGAGAAGACTCAGAGCCCCTGCCCAGCCCCGAGGTGCTCCTGCTGCTTGTGAACACTGGGCACTTTGTTTCCTGCTGTACCCAAATTCTTCAGGGGTCACAGAGGAGTCCCTTCCCAGGCACACACCCACTCCCCTGCCCGCCCCACTTCTGGGATGCCACTCTGCACAAACAAGCCTTTTACTTGGGATTTCTGGTTTTTAAAAGCAAACAAATACAGGAACGTTTATGCCATTTGCATTTTAAAGTGTGACCTTGGGATTCCCTATCCATAGAAGACTGAATTGCTACTGCCAGTTTTAACCCATTTTGACCAGAATTGTGAATAAAGGTGTATCCTGATAGCCAGCAAGAGCTCAGTGGAAATGCCATGGTGTAGTATTTGTGCATTAGAAGAGATTAGCAGAGAGAGAGAGAATTTAAGGGAGGGTAAAAGAAGGATTCCAAGGAATTACAATCAGCTTTAGAGCTGCCAAGTGCCTTAGGAGGCACCTCCCAGGCCGGGGGCTCTGAAGGGCAGCCTCCCCTCTGCCCCTGGCCCACCTGACACCACCTGCTGGGGAAGTCCAAATGCCCAGGTGAAGTGCAAGATGAACGTGGAGCACCTTTGCCCAACAGCTGTGAACACAGGGTGCCTGCCCCAGCCTGTGCCCTGGCAGGGAGCAGGGCACTGTCACACTGCCCTGATGCCACGGGGGGACTCCCTCTGTATAGGCTGAGCCTTGCTGGGGGCTCAAGCTCAACTCTTTTGGTGCCATGGCCCAGGATCCCTACGGACATTGGGTCTTCCCTGAGACCATGGCTCACTGCTAATGCAGGAGAAACATGGTCCTGGTAGCTCAGGGCACACACAGAGCCCGAGGAGCAGCAGGTCCTGAGGAGCAGCAGCAGGTCCCCGAGGAGCCCTGGCCCCACACCCAGCACTCAGGGCACACCAAACACCCCGAGGAGCAGCAGCAGGTCCTGAGGAGCCCTGGGCCCACACCTGGCACTGCAGGGCACACACACAGACCCCGAGGAGCAGCAGGTCCTGAGGAGCCCTGGCCCCACAGCTGGCACTGCAGGGCACACACACAGAGCCCGAGGAGCAGCAGGTCCTGAGGAGCCCTGGGCCCACAGCTGGCACTGCAGGGCACACCAAACACCCCGAGGAGCAGCAGCAGGTCCTGAGGAGCAGCAGCAGGTCCTGAGGGTCCCTGGCCCCACAGCTGGCACTGCAGGGCACACCAAACACCCTGAGGAGCAGCAGCAGGTCCTGAGGAGCCCTGGCTCCGGGCTCCAGGAGCTCAGCACCCAGGGGTGCTCCCAGGGAAGGCTCCCCAGGACAGGGCTCATTCTCTGCCTGCAAAGACCCCCCCAGCATCACCTCCATGGGGAGCCCAGCTCATTTCCAGCCCACTTTGGGACTCCCTGGCACTCTGGGCTGCAGGGCTGTACAGCAGCACGAGGAGCTCCAATGTGCTCCTTTTACCCCTGCAAAGGCAGAACAAACAGCATTTATGACTCAAGCTTTGTTTGCACTGTCAGATGTTATTTTTACAATACATTTTTGGAAGTCATTGGTGGATGATAGATACATTTAATTCAAAATTTCACTATTGCTAGTACTTTTTATTGGAATTTTCAAGTCTCTGTGCTGACAGCAGCAGCAAAGATCAGCACCACCAAGTGCTAAAACACTTGAGAAGAGCCTCTCAAAGAAACTGTGTCATAGATCCAGCTCTGTGTACTCCCATGCCAGAGAAACATCACATTACACACTTCTGGAGCTTCCTGCCACAACAGCCACTACAACAAGGTCACCTAGAAGTAAAACTGCTTTTTATACTATCATTTTAAAATAAGAAACTATACAAAAAGGAAACATTAGCAGTGTTATTTTGGGATTTTTTATTTCTCAGCTCTTTTCTTTGTGCTCTCTGACACGCTGGAACATTTTATTTCCCCTCACAGAATGCAGTGCCAGTGCTGAGTGACTAAAGAGAATCTACTTTACTTCTCTACAAATACCCACTAATCTAAACATTGGGGGGGGAAAGCTGAAATTTTACTTCCATTGACTTTGATTTTATTTTAGAAAAAAAGGAATACTGACAAACGGTTTCCTGTAGAGCTATTTGAATTAGGAACAGGAATCAGAGCACAAAGCTAAAATATGACTGGGGTTTGAACTCTGAGCTCAGCCCAGGGACAGTGAGTGCCCCAGGCCAGGTGCTGCCAGCGGGGCTGGAGCTGCACGGGGCAGGGACAGTCCCCACCAGGGCTGCCACAGCCCAGTTTTCCCCAGTGCAGCCTCACTGCTCCTCCAGGGGCCAAATACACCACAGGGAACAGGGAACAGCATCTGGGCCTCAGTCCTGCCTCAATTCATGCACTGGACAAAGACAAAACAGGCACATGAAATCTGGAGCCTTTTCAGGCACCAAACTGTAAATCTTTGATGTGGGGAACGGAAAAAAAGAGATTTACTGTGTTTGGGGTTTTACTTGTATCCAAAAACATTCAGTTTAAGGAATCCTGCCTTAGTCCCAGATATTATTTATTCAGAAAAGGTGTTTTTCATGCCTGTGAAGTGATTAGCACCTGCTTCAGGTATTCTCTGGTCTGATGTAAGAAGGTCCAATCTTTGTTAAATGACCAGGGACACTGGTTGGGAACCACCACCACTGCCAGGCCGAGTGTCCAAGTTGTGCACTCAGGCTGCTGAGAAAAGCCACCCTGAGCCACGGGTTTGGTTTTATCACTTGTAACTAATGAACACAAAGTTCATTAAATCACCTCCATTTGGTCTGTACTTAACAGTCTGGAGAAACACACAACATCTGGGAACAAATCCTTAATGCTGTCCTCAACAGCCCCAAATCCACCTCAGTTCATCCTTCCAAACAATTTCCTGGAATTTTCAGCAGACCATAGACACACAGGTGCTGGTGCCAGAAAATCCCCACAGCACCAGCACTGCCAGAACCAGACACAAACCCCCCAAAACCAACAGGCACCTTCCTCCCCTCTGTGAGCACACACCTACGACAGCCCCTCCCGGCCCAGCCTCCCCAAGAACACACAACTTTCCACAGTTTTTCTCTAGGTTGCTGTAAAAGTGAAGCATTGTCAGAAGGTGGGCTGGAGGCTGGTGCTGTGACCAGTCCTGTATTCACACCCTGCCAACACAAACACTGTGTGAGGTGAGGAAGGGCCAGGATCACCTGGACACTTCCAGCAGCCAGGTAACACCTGTGGGCACACACTGTGGGAGCCACCCCAGCACAGCAGGCCCTCCACATAAAACTGGAAGTGAATATTTCCATAGGAAAACCAGAGAATTTTATTTTCCAAAGCCCTGACTATGTCTGAAATCACACGAGCTCTGGCTCAGCCCTGCCTGCCGTGTCACACAGGTGGAGTGAGGAGGGGGACAGGGGCAGCTCAGGCCCCAGGAGCAGCTCCTGCAGCAGCCCAGGGCTCACTGGGGCACGGGCCAGGGCTGCCAGCAGCTCCAGGGACTGATTCCGTGAGCCAGGCACTGGTTAACTCACACAGCTCTGCCTGCCAGTCACCCCAGGCCCAGGGAATTGTACACACAAAGGCAGATTTTGGTTAAAGCAGCATTTATAACAATAAACAAGAGCAGAGCAGAGCAGACTGGTTTGCCCTGATTTCCCTTGTTTTCAATACCCATTAGCATCCTCTCAGCTTGCTGTTTCATCTTTCCTAAAATGAATTCAAGCACTCAGCAAATGAATGAAAAGCCTGTCTACATCTGTAAATTTGCAAGAAGGATGGTTACACTTTCCTTCTCTGCAAAGGAGGGAAGAAACCCTGGAGAAGTTTGTCTTCCCCTGCGCAGAAAAACCAGAACACAAAAGACCTGAGGTGCCCCTGTCCCTCCTCACTCCACCTGTGACACGGCAGGCAGAGCCCAGAGCTCGTGCCCTCAGGCAAACCCTCACTGCAGGAACAGCACTGAAACAACGTGCGTGTGTTCAGTGGATTTTGGTAACACACCACGGCTGGGACTGACAATGATGTATGTGATGCACATCATCACTTGTAACTCCTCTGTTTCAGCATCTCAGGAATCACAACAGCTCCCTCCCTGCCCAGAGAGGATTCCTCCCCTACACCTATCCGTAACCATGCCACAGAAAGTACAGAAAGATAATTCTCTTCTAAGAAGTTGGTAACTCCTAACAGATGCTGGAAACCCAATTCCACAATATACACAACAAAGAAGATGAGAAAGCCCAGGGCCTTTAACACCAGCACATCAAGAAATATCCTCTTGCATTACTGGGAGAATAATCAATCCTGTGTTTTCTCAGCTTATGGAAAAAATGATCTATGACTCAAGACAAGGGGGAGAATAAGGTAACTATGCAAATATGTCTATAATGCAAAAATCTGCCTCATTATAATGCCAAAAGACAAAGTTTGATGCTTTCCTCTTCAAAATAAACTTCACATCACTGTAAGAAGAAACAGCTTGTTTTCCCTGCAGCAGGCCACATGTCCCTGCAGGCTGCTGAAGGCCAGCAGCACTGAGGGGCAGACACAGCACAGAACAGGGCTCAGCCTGCAGAAGCAGCTCCAGTTTTTGATGGATTTACACCAAGCAGGGTCTCCCAGAGCTGAGCCTCCTGTGGCACAAAGGCTGCACTCACACTGTGGCAAAACGAGAGAGAGACATCACAGGAACTGATCACTGAGGCCCAGGGGAGCTCCCCACGTCAGGAAAGCACTTGGGAGCAGGGATGGAGTGTAAGCACCGAGCTTAGCCCCACTGAGAGTCACCCACCTAATCCAGTAAGCACTTCCTGCTGCTGGATCAGGGAAATATAAACTCTAAGGCCAACAAATCCCTCTCCCTTCCATTCAGAAAATGCTTCTCCAAACTACTAGCGCTGACTTTTGCAAGACGCAAATACCCATCACTGCAACAGCAAGCGGGACAGCTCAGGGCTCGGAGCCGTGCCCGCGGGGCCGGGCCCCACACTGACATCGCCCTTGCACCGGGGCCACGGGCAGCACCGCGGCCGCAGCGCCGCCGGCCCGCCCCGAGCCCGCTCTGCAGGCTCCCCTCCCTCTGGAGAGCCACAGGATGGAAAGCAAGGACGGGAATTTCACAGGAACGTCTACGGAAAGCGGAGACACTTCGGGAGAGGCGGGGGAGCAGCGGCGAGGGGAGGCAGGCCCCTCCTCAGGGCCGCCGCCGGCACAAGGACGGACGCGCCGCACCTGGAGCGGCCGGGCGGCGGCGGGACCCCGGGGCGGCGGGAGCCCCGGGCTGTGAGGGCAGCGCCGGCCCCGCCCCGGGCCCGCCCGGCACAAAGGGCGCCGGCCCCG
>VXBN01012301.1:390746-402617 GCA_013397395.1 Sinosuthora webbiana
TGCGCGGCGTCTGCGCCGGGAACGGCCGGGGCCGGAGCGGGGCGGGGCCTGGCGGGGTGGGGCCGCTGTGGGCGGGGCAGGAAAATCCCTCCCGGGCCCCGCCCGTTCCCTCCCGGGCCCCGAACGGCCGCACCGCCCGTTCCAGCTCCTCCCGGGACCACGTCCGCTCCCCCGGCACACAGGAGCCTTGGCTGATGCTTTATTCCCCCTGCGGTGGCCACCTCCAACCGCTGTGCTTGACAGATCTCCCCAGGTTTGCTGGAATGCACAGCTGTGTTTTACCTTTTCAATATAAACCCGGTTATTTCTGTAAATTAACTTATTCTGTTACTGTCGCTGACAGTAACTACAGACCCGAGTGTGGCACCTTTGTCCCCAGCCCGGTCACACCAGCCCCAGCCAACTGTTTACTCGGTGACTCAGAAAAGTAGGATACACACAAATAAACATCCACTTCCACTTTCCTACTTGGGAATGTTAATTTGTTTTCCTTCTGGGTAGACAGAAGCACAAACTAATGTTCTTTCATGCTAGAGTCACGTTGAAATTCTGATGTTATAAATAAAGACGCAGCTTGAGGTGAGGGCTCTGGAACAGTGGATTTAAAATTGGCAGAAGAACTGGAGAATCAAACAGAATTTCTGTCCCCCCACTCAGTCAGGGCCTCGATGTGACTCAGACTCTTGCTGTTATCAGAGCACACAGGAATTATTACCAGCAACAGCAATATCAAATTTATCCTGAGTTAACTTTCCTTGTAAATAATGAGCAATCAAAATCCTGTAATTTGGATTTACAGGACAAACAGTTCCATTGTATTCTAGCATCAAATCCAGGAACTGGCTGACAGCAAATTTTTGAAGAGCTGATGTTTTATAAAAAGATGAGAATCAATTGCAAATACTTTATTTAAGAAAAAAAAAAACAATTAATTGGTGGAAGAGTAAGGCTTTGTCACAGGGAGTGCAAAGGCAGAGAACACAAAACACCAACACCAAACACACAGAGATGAAGACAAGACACCCAAGGGCTCCGTGGAGCAGAACCCTGGGGTGTTTGTGTTCATTGCCATCACACAAATCATCCTTACCCAGGGTGGTTTAGTAATTCCCAATCAAACCCGAGGGCTGGGTCTCCCTGCTGGAGGCAGAACTGACCCCACTGGGCCCTTTTCACGTCTCCTTTTCCAGCTGTTGATGTCTGACCCCTCAGTGTCCCACAGCAGTCAGGCAGGAATAATCTCCACTGAAGGCAAACCAGCCACAATCTTCACAGGGATCTCTGTGTTCTGCCAAAATCTAAACAATAATAATTCATGTAGGGGCAGGAAAGGGCTTCAGCTGACTGATATGGTTATGAAAAACATGTCCCAAAATGCCAGAAAGAAATCAGGACGATATGATTAGATCAGAGAGAAGCATCCTGGGAACTCCTGACTGAGGTAGAAAAGGACAGGCTATTTCTTCCCTTCAAAATGTACTAAACAAAACAAACAGTGCTTCTTCCTGCTTCTGGCAGTGTTTTTCCCTAAGCAAATCTGTTCCCTGAAAGCAAACATGATTTGCTGTAGTATTCCCAGATTTTAGATGCAGGGATTGGATTACAATATTGGAAATTCTCACAGTGTTCCCCCAAACTCCTCGAAAAACTTCAGGCAGTACCTGGACTGGAGACCCCTTCTCCCAGTGCTGTCCCCAAAACCCCACAATATCCCTACTATTAATTTTTGTGCCAGACCCTGCCTGTGTGTCCGTGATCCCCCGTTGATCCTGCCCTCCCCAGGCAGAGACACAGCAGTGTGCACCAGCCAGCTGGGTACTGCTGCACAATAAACCAGCCCAAGTTCCCCAGCTCCTGACAACTCTGACTTGTGGCACCATTTCTTCAGCAGCTCCTGACAACCTCCTGCTCGTGGGTTTTTAAGGACACTTTAGCAAGAGCTTTTTTATGCACTTCCTTAAGCTTCTCTGTAAACTAAAATAAGGAATTGCAGCCTAAGGCATCCACAGAGTGTTGTCAGGCTTTGGTGTGAATGCCAATGACTTTTCCTCACTAAAAATTTCCCATTGTGGCTGTCAAAGTGGCACTGGTGGTAGGAGTCACACGGCACAGGGAAGTCCCTGCCACGTCTCTAGTCCCTCTCAGCAGAGGTTTAGAGCCTGAACAGCCAAGCCATAAAGTCTGAGTGGGAAATTTATTTATGTGGGAAGAGTCCCCCTCGGGAAATATCCAGCTGCAGACGTTTTCAATCCAGCCAAAAATGCCCCTTAAATCACTTCCTTGGAGGTATTCTGGCACTTCTGCTCTTTGCCTGAGTTAGAGGATGAGGAGGCAGATGAGAAGGTTGAGACATACACAGGAAAAGACCTGACCAGGTCTGCAGGAAAACCCGAGGGAATTCCCAGCTCACGCTTTGTCCTTGCCCAGGAGTGAAGGTGCTGATCCTGTGTCATAGATACCATCAGTCAACAACCCCAAGTTCCAATAAAGCCCTGTAGTATTTCCTTCCTTTCCGGTGCATTTCACCCTTTCAGACTCAGTTAATTTCTGAACATCACCCACACTGTACCCAGGAGATCTGGGCCTCTGGCACTACACCTGAACTGCCTCTTGGAGGTGACACTTCTCTTGGCTTCTTGCCAGAGAGTATGGATTTTTTCCACCTTCACATCTTTGTCTTCTGCTTTCTTCTATTTTGTGTTTTCTAACTCATTTATTTATTTATTAACCTTTTTCCCTTCTGACTCCCTGAAGCCTCTGTTTCATCCTTCGAATTTTTTCTCTCCATTCCTCCCCTCCCAGTTTCTCATTTTCCCCAGCATTTGTCAAACACTCCAGCAGTGGCTCAAACGTGCTGAGTGATGCTTTTCAATTTCTATGTATCAGCTTTGGTCCAGAAACCTCCCATCCCTTCTGGAAGCATTCCTCTGTACAGCCCCGGTTTGATCCCAATTCCTAAGGGACTGGCTGTCACTGTGGGGGAACTGTGCCAAATCTGCCATCGGGGCCAAAAATATTTCCCTCCTGCTCTTAAGAGAAGGGGAACAAACAAACCTAAGTGAAGGAGGAAGGAGGAGAGGAAGGAAAGGATGTGCCAGGCGTTAGTGCGAGGTGACTTCACCTTGTCAGCTCCAAACCCCCAGGCGCGGGTTCCACCCGGGGCGGATCCCGGGGACGGCCCGCGGCTCTTCCTCCGCCGGACCCGCGATGTTCCCCGCGCTCCGCGGGCTCCGAGGACGCGGCTCCCATGGTTTGTCCATCAGAGGGCATTAGAGGCCGCCAAACCCCGCAGGTCGGGGCTGGCTGCCGACAACAGCCCCATCGCTCCACCCGCCCGCCCTGGGCTCGCCTCCTTCCCGCCGTGTGTTTGACCCACTTACCCCGCACCGGAGCGTACAGCGCAAAACGTGGAGACCTCTCCTTGAGAGTAAACCACGGGTTACCCTTTGTGTTCTCTGCTTCACTGTTCCTCCCTGACTGCAACAGGATCTGTTGAACAAGAACAGAGCCAGCAAATGATCGGACTAGATTAGAGGTAATCACAGAATGATGGACTGTGCTCCAGAGAAATTAGAGATTCTGTAGAAAATAATCACTTTGGAACTTCTATCCCACAAAGTCCAGCCATCAAAGGGTCATTCAAATTGTAGCACGATATTTCACGCCATCAATTCTAAAAGCAAATATTTCTGTTCCAGTAGAAATCTCATTTGGATGCAAAACACCAGGAGTTTAATCCCTGGCACTTGATCTGATAAAAGAAATAGTCTATTATGAAGGCCTCATAAGAGCTCAGATATTCTAATTGCACTTAATGGAACAGTGTATTTTCTGAAATGGAGGCTTATGCCGTGCAGGGGAAAGGGACACAGCCCTGTTAGTGTCTGCCCCTTTGCCTTGCAGCTATAAACAAGCTCTTTGTCGAGTCCCAGTTGAAGTTTGATCACAATCACTCCCAGCGTATGTGTTCATGTTCTAAAGACTTCAGCAGAATGAGATCATTTTGTGTATCTACTTTTCCCTTCCCTAGTGAGTAATGCCATCCCCACATGTGACAGTCATAGCAGAGGTTAAGTTACTTAAATATTATAAAGCAATATTTTAATTGTTCTGGATGACTAATCAGTTCAGCCTAGATTAGAACATTGCCCCAAAGGATAATTCGAGGTTATCACTTCCTTTCCCTGACATTTTGTTTCCTTTCTTGTTTATCACACCGCAGGCCCAGCAAGAGGAGCTTTCAGCTGGTTCCTAGTCCCTATCTCCTGTGCATCCTGCAGTGGTTCCACTGTAAGCAATGCAGAATTCTCCATAAAATCACATTGAACTTGTCTGGTGCTTGTCTGCAGAAAGCCTTCCAGTGCCTTGTGGTCAGCTCCAAAGGCTCCTCACACCCAAGCAGACCCACCCAAGGGGCCCCAGGGAATGCCCCCCACTCAGGGGACCCCCGGAATTAAAGCCAGTCTCAATTGGCACGATACGGGACTGGGCTTGACACTTTTCCCCCTGACACTACGTAAAAACCTGTGTGAGTCCCATTCAGTTCAGGGGTGTCATTTCTCAGTAAGATCAGCTGGTTTTGGACCACAATCACAGTCTGGAGCCAGGATTTGGGGTCAGTGCCATCAGCACATCCATCAGACATGGCCTTTCCTGCAGCAGCCCGGGCCTGAGCCCTGCTGGCACCACAGCTCTGACCTGCCACTTCAGCCCTGACTGAAGGGCTGGGGCCAGAAATGGGATTTACTGTCCCAGTGAGCAAAGACCTGCAGGATTCACATATGGGACACCTGGACTTTATTTTAGCTCACTTTAAACACGGGTGCAGTGCACTGGGGAGAAAAGCCTGGCCATCAGAGATTGCCTTTCCTTCCTGCTCTGTCTTCTTAAGTACTCAGGTTAGGGGAGGGACTGATGAGGGAAAGGAATTGCCTGATGGAAGGGTAAGTCTTGAAGAATTGGGAGAATGTCAAGACCAGAATTGAGTTTTCTGCTTCTTAAACAACCTCTGTGTAAGCCTCGTGTCAGCCTGTATGAATTTATGAATATAAAGACTCTTTGTTACTGAAGAGTTTTCCCCAACTGCTGCTCAGTTTCCTCCCCATGACTCACGCCATTAGCTGATGCTGCCCTATTTAATTGCAACTGCTGCTTAAGCCCACACAAGCTTTTCTAAAATAAAACCTTAAAAAAGCTTACGTGCAGTAGATATCCAGTGGTTTGGATGGATGGTACATGGCAACAGCCTTTGGATAAAACATGTGCTGCTGTGCTGGGCTTCCAAACAATGCTGAGCAGCACAGAGGCCTCGCTGATGCTGTCTTTGAGCTGCTGTTAAATGGAGCTGGAAACTGGGCATAAAGCTTACCCCAGAGCCATGCCCTTCGTGTGAACACCACATTTACATTTGCACTTTCCTGGTGAGCTCCCAGCTGGCATCCACACACAGATCCAGTCTTTGCATTTATTTTTTTTAATGCTCTGGCCACATGGGCAGTGACAACGCTGAAGAATCACACTGCTGGCCATTAATAACTCTCCTTGCCCTAAACCTGATCCTGACCCTTTAAGGACTCATTAACCCACTCTGCCTTTTTGGACTCGTTTTTCATTGTGGATGTGATTTTACAGTGCTGCAGGTCCACGGATTTCCCAAATATCATCATGTGACTTAAAAGCAGCAGCGAAACAAAGGCACCACCTCTGCCTTAGTTGCAGTCATAACAGGCATTAAGAAACAGCAAGAAAGCATTCCAGAGCTGCAAAGGGCAGGGACAAATGCCAAGCTCTCTCAGAGTATGCAGTATGACAGGAAAAGCCAGCTCCAACAGAAAGAAGGCGAGAGGGCAACACTTCCAGGCTCAGTGAGGAGGGAAAGGAAAAGGTTTTAGCTGTGGAGCACACGAGCTTCCTCCAGCTAAAACGTCTAATGGAATTGCACTTAAAATATTTTCTTGTGTTAGACTGGCAGGATTCAAGTGGTCAATTCATCTTTTACTTCCATATATGGATCTCAGCTTAAATTAAAAGAAGAAATTTTGACAGTCATGGCCGAACAGCTCTCAAATGCAGCCCAAAAAAGGGCCTGGATTGAGCCATGTGGGAGCTGGAAGGCTTTGACCCACGAGCATGGCAGGGACTCCAACTGCAGTTTGAAGATTAGAAGCTACACAGAGATTGAGTGTGAGTGCCTGATCTCCACGTGGCAGCTTTATCACCTTCCACCCCAGTGGTGTAACTCAGCCTTTACTACAGACACGCTGTTGTGCTGCAGGGACTCCTCAGGGCTCCCACTGCATCCCAGACCCTTTGAGTTAGATCTGCACAGGCACTGATGAGAAAGCAACCCCATCCCTGCCACCTGAAAAGATGGAACAGCCAAAATTCTGGAGGGTGAGCAGCTACCCCCCTAGAGCAGGGCCCTTCCTGGCCAGGGCCCCCTGCCCAGAGCCTTGGAGAGCAGCTGACCTGTGTCAGCAGGGGCAGCCCCAGGGCACGGCTGCACACTGCCTTACGTGTCAGGTCTGGCAGGAATGTGCTCTCTGAACCATGCCTTTGGCTCCCAGCAGCCTTTTCCCAGAGACCAGAGCCATTCCCAGTGTTCAGCTGCATTGACAGCCCGTGTGCAGCCAGCCATGGGTCCCTTTGTTCTGCAGCTGATCCCTGTGTCTGTAGGTCTGGGCACGTCCAGCTCATCCCCCATTTATGACATCTGGCAGAAAGGTAAATTATACCCCCCCAAATCCTGCTTTGCCTTACTGGGGAACGTACTAACCTTATTTGTTACCCATTTTGTGTGCAATCTGTGCCTTCAGGAGAGCTATCATGAGAGTACAACCAGAAATCTCATCAACCTCTTTTGGGAAACATTTATAAACAGGCCAGAGCAGCCCCCAGTGAACCTGGGTCCTACCTGTGCACACACTGCCCACATACTGCTTGCACAAGGGACTTATTAGCTACCAGCTGCTGTATTTTCAGTGCTAGTGGCACCACTGTGCTTTTACTTTCCATGCTACGGAGGCTGCTGCAATAATGGAGCCCATAATTACATCCAGCCACTCGTTAGGGCTCAAATTACACAACCGGATTTCTGTGCCAGACCTTCAGGAAGTAAGCCATGGAAGGAATCTCACAAATAACCTGCAATTACGTTAATGCAGAGGGCAGGGCCTTCCCTTCAGAGCTCCCAGCCCCACTGGAGTGACCCTGGCTGGCTGGGCAGAGGCAGACGTGCAGTGGAGAGGAAGGTGATGCAGGAGGTGGATTGCACAGGCACAGCCCTGGGGCCTCTGCACCCCGGGCTGCTCAGGAATGGACAGAAAGAAACAAAGCCTGTGCTGTGGGGTCTGAGCTCCCTCCTCACTCTGGTGCCTGTTTACAGCACTTTTGTCACCCAAAAATGGGGACTAGGAGAAATTGGCTCATCCAGCCTCCACTTCCAAAGAACGTCCATTTCTCTCAGCTTCTGCACCTCCTCCGTAGCCCTCTGCACATGTTCCCTGCAGCAACGGGGCTGGACACAAGCCACCCAAATATTTTCAGCTCAACACCAGCTCAGGCCCACCTGGAGCTGTTTGATCTGTGAGCAAACACTCTTTATCTGTGAGCAACCTGCTCTTTCCCAACTGCCCGCGGCAGGAATGCAGCCTCGGCTGTTTCCAGGCAGAAGCTGTCACACACAGCCCTGCAATTCCCCAACATGCTGACTTCTTCTGTCCTGGTTATTTGATTGATCTGCTCTACAGAGTATAGGGAGTCTATCCCATTTGTTTTTCCTGTTAAACGCAACCTGGTTTTCTATAAACTGAATTTATAGATGATTTATTGACATTTACTCCGACACCCTTCATGACACTGATTTTCCCTCTGTTTGTGCAATCCTGACAGTCCAATGCCAAAACATTAAAAACAAAACAAAATAACCAAAAATATTTTTTCCATTGTGAACATGCTCAGCAGTTTATTACTGCTTGCACCCCAGGTTAGCAGCAACCACTGTAAAGGTCTGCCTCGGATCAGATATTAAAAAAAAAAAAAGAAAAAGATAAATATTTCATATTAACACAAAAGCATTCGGGTTTCGAACAATTCAGAACATTCTCTGCTGTCTTGTGATCTGAACACTCAGAGCTGGCCAGGACACAGCCCTTTTTCTGACTTGTTATGTGACTGCTTTGAATTCCTCTGGTCTTACACCAGCTTCCCAATCCCAGCCAGTTTTGGCCAACGCCTGAGGGACCAGGAGAACTGAGCACTAGGCTCCTCAGCACTTGCAGAGGTTCCTTCTCCCCTGTCCTTGTTTAGGACAGCTCAAAACTCTCAGTGCCACTTCAGCCATCTGGGATAAGACCTCTTGTACCCTCAGAGGGTAAATTTAGCACAGATACTTCTGAAAGCAGCTCCCTTACAAGGCGCCCATGGCTGGCTTACAGAGAAAGGATGGTTTGAATCTAAAAGGAATAACCCCAAACTTCTGTCTCCATTATTTCAGTGCAGCTACTCATCATGGAAGCACTGAAATCCCCACATAAACTGAGCCATCTGCTCTATTTATTATACCCAAAGACGTGTTCCAAAAATTATAAAATCCCAATGAGACCAAAAGAACGCAGAGAAAAAAAATTCCCGCAGTCTGATATTCCATCTGTGCAGCTTCTCCACTGCACACTCCTTTAGCAGACCTTTACAAATTAACCCCTTAACTACGAGATGTGCATCAGTTTAGAATCACCTAAAATTCTTCACAAGAAGGAATGGTAAATAAGTGACAGAGCAAGGGACAAAAGGGGAGAGAGAAATGACAGCCCAGAATTCCGGGAAGGGAGGCAGCCTTATCTGGTGCTGTGGGAAAATCACACAGTTATGCTCCTGGCTGCTCCATGATGACCCTGAGAAAGTGGCCTCATCCCCCTGGTCCTCCTCCCAAGTGCTGTTTGCCTTGTCTGTTTAGACTGCAAACTCTCCAGGGCCACAGTGGTGCCAATATTGCTCGTGGCACACAACAACACGTATGTGAAATGAGGCAACAGCTGACACGGGGCCAGGCCCAGCAGCACCTCAGGGCACAGCAGCTGCACCAAGGAGGGCAGGAGACACTCGGGCAAACACTGCTGAGAGTTTTGAAGATGTATTTACAGACCAAGAGCTGGCAAAGCCTCATTTGCAAGGTCTCATGCACTCCAACAGCTCCTTGCAGGGCTGGGCTGTTGCTTGACTCGTATGTTGAGTTTTTGAACACTCAGCTTGGGGGTGGCCGTCACTTGGACCTCCCCAGGATCACAGAATCCCAGAATGTCCTGAACTGGAAGGAGCCCACAAGGACCACTGAAGTCCAGCTCCTGGCACTGTCTCATTCCTCTGCTGCTCACCATTCACTTCGCTGCGAGCCCTTTTCCTCCTCAACCTTCTTTGCCCTCTCCTCCCTTCTTCCATTCTGCTTTTTCCTTTCACCTTCTCTTCTGCCTCCACAGAGGCTGAACTTTCTCCATCCCCAGGAGGTTCTCAAAACAAACAGGAGCTTGTGAATTATTAACAGTGTAGACTAAAAATAGCATAATTTTTAATGGCAAGCACTATTGCACAGATGAGCTACCTTGGACTTAAGTGTGACGGGGCCTAACTGTTCCTAATTTGCCAGGAGTGCTTTATAGAGTGACAGCTGTGAGGAGGAGGAACACAACTTGTGGGCCTTAAAAAGAGAAGACAAAGCAAAGGAAATGGGTCGAACTGAATTCACCCTGTCAGAATACAGGAATGTGAAATCAGCAGATCCTGGTGCTCCAGCAGCCTGGGGAAAAGCTCCACAGCCTGGATCCCTGAAGGTATTTCCAGGACAGACAGAAAGGACAAAAGCCCTTTTCACTTGTGAAAGCCTATTGCAGTGAGCAAAGACTTGATGGAGAAAGATGGCACCAAGTCTGTGAGCTTCCCAGCTGAGCAGCCTGTGCAGGCTGGGCAGCTGCATCCCCAAAGGAAGGTAATGGAAAACCCATAAATCAGCCTGAGTCACCCGCTGCAGGCCCCGGCCTGTGACAGCGTGTGACAGCCTGGGGCGTGCCACCCTGGGTCCCACAGCTACACCTCAGCCAGGCAGAACTGAAAAATCACCCGAAAAATCACCCCGCATGCGCCGCTGGCAAGGAAAACAAACACAGCAAGAGTCCCGAGGAAGGAAAGCGTGGCTGCTTTATCTCCTCAAGTTTATACTGAATTTTGTGCTGATACATTTTACTGAGCAGAGGGGATGAGTTGGCAGCTTGCAGACAGAACACAGCTTTTCACCCCTCCCACTCTGCCTTCAGACACAAGGACAAGGGCCCTTCCAGCCCTGCCTGAAGAGAGAAGGTGCTACCACTGTCCCCAGGACAGCCCGTGACACCAAACAATTTCTAACAAGCTTGCAAACCACTGGGCTTTTACATAAAAGGCTTTCCCTTTTTGCCTTTGTGTCCATAATGCACAAAATGTGGACTGGAAAAAAAATAAAATGAGAAAGGCAGCAGCGTGGTAACACCCCTGCAAAAGTGAGTAACCCAAAGCTGCAGTTTGCTGGCTCGAAGAGCCCCCAGGGTCAGCAGCGTGTGCTGGCTCTGAGTGAAGCTCAGACCCTCCAGAGAATCCTTACGTGAGTCAGCTCAGCTCTGGGCTGGCCTGGCTCAAACATTCACAACCCATGAGCAATTCCAAGCAGCATTTCACAATATCCACTGGCTACAAGTGTGCCTTGTTGCAAGGAGTTGTCCAGGGATTAGCTGCAGAGCTGCTCAGGGCTCTTCCCTCTGCCGGCCCCGGGGGATGGACAGAGGATGTGCCAGGGGAGTTTATACAAACCAGCACTAACCCATGCTAGTGTTCACATCGCCAAAAACATTCCAAACTTCTCCCTACTCCTTTCTTTGACACTGTATCACTGCATCATTTAAGAAATGCTTTGCTGGCCTTGCTCACACTGGGGTAATTCCTGGCTCGTGCTAAGGCTGAGTAGCTGACCCCACGGCTATTGCAATGCGCCTGCCGGTGAGGCCACTGCTTTGGAATGAAATCACGGTTATTATCTGCAGTTAATTACCCTGCTGGGTGCTTCTCTGAACTCCACAGACAGAGCAAGGAAGAGTCACGTTGTCTAGAAGAGGGGCAGAATTTAGATATGCAAAAGGAGAAAAGATAATGGAAGGAGAGAGGGATGTATAGAGATGTTAATACAAAATCACAGAGAATGATGTGCTCTCAGGGTCTCTTTCTCCAAGTTCTTTGTGAACAACCTCATTAACAGCAAACTCAAAATTTTACCGTAAACCTGACGCTGCTGGATTTAAATGCCGGATTACACACCTAGAGAAAGCAACACCGAAAAGCAGGAGACTCCTCCAGCCGCTGGACCAGGGAGGCGCACGGCGGGAGGACGGGGTCAGGCTGCGAACCGGGCCAGGACAGGGGCACGGGCTGCGAACCGGGCCGGGACAGGGACACGGGCTGCGAGCCGGGCCGGGACGGGGACACGGGCTGTGAACCGGGCCGGGACAGGGACACGGGCTGCGAACCGGGCCGGGACAGGGACACGGGCTGTGAACCGGGCCAGGACAGGGACACGGCCGGGCACGGGCAGCGCGGAGGCTGCGGGCGGGCAGGGCAAGGCAGGGCCCCGGGAGGCCGGGCAGGGCAGGGCAGGGCAGGACAGGGTAGGGCCGAGTAGGGCCGGGCGGGCACAGAGGCCGGGCAGGGCAGAGCGTAAGGGAATTGCAAGGCCGGGCAGGGCAGAGCAGGCAGGGAAAGGCAGTCCCGGGAGGCCGGGCAGGGCAGGGCAGGGCGGGCAGGGCAGGGCAGGACAGGGCGGGCACAGAGGCCGGGCCGGGCAGGGCAGGGCAGGGA
>VXBN01012301.1:402992-433656 GCA_013397395.1 Sinosuthora webbiana
CGCTCAGCCCATCCCGCAGCGCAGCGCGCTCGGGGCTGCCCGCGGGTGACGGCGGGATCGCGGCACACGGAGCCGTGGCCGGGGACACGGAGCCACTGCCGGCACACGAGGCCCGTCCCGGGGACACGGAGCCTTTCCCGGCACACGGGGCCCGTCCCGGCACACGGAGCGTTTCCCGGCCGCCGCCCCTTTCTCCCGGCCTGGCGGCATCGCCCGCAGCGCGGGCAGTCCGTTCAGCACCGCGTGTTTCCTTCCCTGCCGGGGCTCATCCCTGCTGGGTTATACGGTGGCACCGGGCCCCCTCCCGACCGCGTTGATCGCCGTGGAACAAAGCGGGGTTGCTCCTGCACAGGGTGACGCGCGGGTGCCCGCGCAGCCGGTGCAAGGCCCTGCAGGGATCTCGCTCCGCTCACGGATCTCCTCTGTCCCCCCAGCTCGGTCGCGCACGGTAGGAGAGCTCCTGGCCCCCACGTCTCCCTTCGACAAGAAGTGCGGCCGCGAGAACTGGACGGTCGCGTTCGCTCCCGATGGCTCGTACCTGGCGTGGTCACAGGGACACCGCATAGTGAAGCTGGTCCCCTGGGCACAGTGCCTCAACAACTTGTAAGACAAACCGCTGTGGCTCTCAGTGCACCTGAAAAACAGGAGGGTTTAAGAACAGGAGATAGCCTCAAATCGATTAAAACACGTGTATTGGTCTTCTAGGCTTTGACACCTTGGGGAAAAATTAATTCTTTAAAATAACAGCTGTTCTGTCTCTTCCTGTGTGGCCAGCAAGAGGAACTATTGCAACCTCACAAAGCCTATGGAGGAGTGACTTGTTAATCAATTCAGACACTCTAAAATAAGAGGAAGCTAGAATGAAAAGGGAATTTAGAGACGTGGGCAGATCTGGCCCTCTACGCTTCCTATCACAGTGCTGTTTGGCTTTACCTTTTAGGAATTTACTTAAAGGCAGACCTCTTTCCTTATCATTATTGTTAGAATGCAAGTGGAGTTCCAAAGCATACATTTTATTTGCACTTGCAGGTTGCATGTTAGCAAAGTTGGTAGCTGGCCACTGCAGTTCTGTAGCTGATTACATTTTTCTGACCCATTTTTTCCCCCTTGTGGGGGTGGTTAATTGTTTTCCATGTGCCGGACACTCAGTATCTCTTTTCAAGGTTTAACACATGTAAGGGAATTGCAGGAAACTTCCCACTCATTTAGCAGAAAACCCTAGAAATTTTTGTGGCTCATTTTTCTGTAAATGCTTCAAAACTGTTGGGTTTTGCAGTAGTTTAAGTTGGTATCTTGCTCTCCGCAGAGGTAAAACTGTATACAGAATATTTTGTGTTGGAAGGTTTCCAGGTGCTGGTAATTCTTGTCAGTTATGAGAAATATCTGCTTTTAAAGTCAAAACGCAGCGTTCTGCAGAGGTGTACATAATGACAGCTCCCAGGTTTCACCGGAGCTCGAGGAAAGGTTTGTTTTTGGAGGGGCCAGCGCCGTGCTGTAGCCGCTGTTGTCTTTGCAGCCTGCTGCACGGCACCAAGAATGGCAGCCACGCCGTCAGCCCGCGGCAGAGCAGCGAGGGCGGCCAGAGGAGCAAGCCCTGCGAGCACGTCATCGACTGCGGGGACATCGTGTGGAGCCTGGCCTTCGGCTCCTCGGTGCCCGACAAGCAGAGCCGCTGCGTCAACGTCGAGTGGCACCGCTTCCAGTTCGGCCAGGACCAGCTGCTGCTGGCCACCGGCCTCAACAACGGCCGCATCAAGATCTGGGATGTGTACACAGGTGAGTGTGTACAGAGTTTACAGAGCACCTGAAAGAGCACAGACACACGGTCCAGCCCAGCTCCTGGCCCGCCACGGGACCCCCCAGCACTGCCACCCTGGCCCTGAGAGCGTTGTCAAATGTTCCTCGTCACGCTCAGGTGCCAACTCGCGCCTCATGCTGTCGCTGTAGGACACGAAACAAACATGAGAGACTCCAGATATTTCAGAAGGCAAAGAGCACAGAAAAAAAGGCTTTTGTTGTCTAATTCTTACTATCTTTTATGAGGTGTTTCCATAGACTTAACATGGTTGGTGAATAGGAACGACAACTCTCTAATCCTAGGACCTTGTATTTTTTAAAAAAGAAAACAAGTGACTCAGAAAGACTGAATCTGAGCTTAGGGACGTCCAGTTTTGCTGGTAGCACAGCTGCTAAGTTGGAGAGAACTCGGTTAAGAAAAATAATGACTATTGATTTGTCCTTGTAAATTCAAGCTTAGAACAGGTATGTCTATCAAAAGACAAGTCTTGCCTTATTTCTGACGTTCTAGTAATTAGATTTTGTAACTTTTCCAGGAGTTGCCTCTCGATAAAGGAGAGTGAAAGGATCCATGTGGCACTCAATGTAGGGAGCATTTCTACAAAGCAAATTGTCTTTACATGCTGTAATTTTATATTCAATATTTGTATCCATAAAGCATTTCATCTAAGTACAGTAGTCCTTCATGTTAAATTGTGGTGTTCTCATGTAACAGGAAAACTCCTCCTTAACCTGATGGACCACACAGAAGTTGTCAGAGATTTAACCTTTGCCCCCGATGGCAGCCTGATTCTTGTGTCTGCATCCAGAGACAAAACCCTGCGAGTGTGGGACCTGAAAGATGATGGTAATGTCTGAACTTTATCTGCTCTGATGCCTGAGAGAAGTATCCTCTCGCCTCCTTTACTGCTCCAGACTCAGTTTGGTCAGGATTGCTGAAAAGCTGCCTGTTCTGTTAGTCACTCACTGTGCACTTGGAATTCTTTAGTCACTCACTCTGCACCCCCTTGGAACTCCTTACCTGTCTGAACCCTGGAGGCAGAAGCAGGTATTGGGCAAAGAGTGCGTGAAGTGACCTTTCTGAATAGGGACATGGAAGTAGAGGCTGTATCCCAGGGGTTCTATTTCTGTGTAGAATGACTCTGCAAGAAGTTTGGGAAAATAATACAAAATTTCACAAGGGAATAACTGATTTGGTTTTCTTTTTCTATCTGGATTCTGTAATATTTAACCAAGTCTTACAGCAATGCCTTTCTGTTTAGGAAACATGATGAAGGTGCTGAGAGGCCATCCGAACTGGGTGTATGGCTGTGCATTCTCTCCAGACTCCTCCATCCTCTGTTCTGTTGGAGCTAGTAAGGCAGTATGTGTCAGAGTTTCTTGTTCCTTAATTCTCCTGAATTGTGTGCATAATCATTTTAAATCTAAGTAACATTAAGCTTGTGCTCGGTGTCATGAACCTAATGTTTGATGATGATGTAAAAGTGCATGAAATTAAACTGGCAAATGGTGCATTGAGACCCTGATTTGTGAATGGAACTTGCACTGCTTTTAGTTGAAGAGGCTCTAAGTGTGGAGAAATAGGTCAGCACAGGGTCATGGCATAAAACAAAGACCACTAAAGCTGCCAGTGTTAAAAGATACTTAGATTAATGCATAAAACTATTTTGATTTTGTCCTTCCTGTTCCATGCTCAGTGAGAAAGACTTCACAAAGTCTGAGCCAGTCAGTCAGGGCATCTCCTGCTGAACAAAAACGTTTCTCCCTGTTTTCCCATGCAATGGTGCCCAAGAGTTAGAGGGAAGAGGGGCACACTGTTTTTGCTGCCATCCTAATGCCCTGCTAGAGAACTGAAAGCAGTGCAGGTAATGCATGTATGCCATAAGCTACTCCTGGCACTGACGAGTTAGGGCAGAACAGAAAGGGGAGTTGAGGCTGGTTGCAGGGGCTCTGCAGGCAGTGTAGTGGAGCCTCAAAGGGCCCAGTCGAGGCAGTGGCCATCGCTCCTGTGGGAGTGCCCCGAGGCCTCGGCGAGCGCGGCCCAGCCCTGGGGTTTGGCTCTGTAGCGGAGCACAGGGGGATGTGTACATTGCTGTCTGGAGGCTGTGCCTTTTCCATAAGCTTCTTGCTTTCCCTGTCACAGGTGGTGGCAGCAATATTGGTGTGATTGAGTTAAGCTGGCACCACTCTGAGGAGCACAGTGGTGCTGGCGGGCAGAGAGCGGCAGCTCTGGCCGCCAGCCCGGCGAGCTGTACCGTCTGTACCGTAGGACGAAGTAACCTTGCCCTCGGCTGCAAGGGGTCCTGTACGTACGCAGGTGCTGCTCCATGTCCACTGTCTGCTTGCTTGCTTGCTTTTTTTTTTTCTTTTTGTTGTTGTTTTTTTTTCTTTTTTTTTCAATAATTTTCACAGCAGTGAAACACACTGACTTCTCAAACTTAGTTTCCAGTTTTATGGAATGTTGGGGTCTCCTTGGGAGAACTAGGGAACGAGTTTGTAATTGATTGTAAAATGGTTCAGGGTCAGGCAGTGTGGGAGGCACTAAGGCTGACTTTGGTTTGGTGAAACATAAATTTATCCGAGATGTCAGAATTTAAACTGTGCAGTAAAACTGTTGAGGGAAAAATTAAGGCTGCCAGTGAGCTCTTTGAGGGACATAACAGCTTTTGCTAAAGACTTATATTCCTATAAAACCAAGCTGCAGTACATGGGTAGTTCCTATTAAATAATTCTGCACAGTCCTTATTTTGATTATATATAATGTACAACTGCATGTAAAATACTGTAATATTCTATGAATTCTTATCATACACTGTGCAATTAGCTGGGTAAATTGTAATATTAATGTTGTTTGTTACTGTTGACTTGATTGTAAATGCCTAAATTCTTTCTAATAATGTGGTTAGACTTCCCTGTTGTTTTGCCAAAGACGTAACTTTTGGCTGTGAAAATTCTTTTTGCTTGCAGTATCTGTTTCTCTTCCTAGGCTGACGTTGGTGATCCAAGCAATTGTAAACAAGTGATCTTAAACTCAAAGGGATGCCACTGGAGTAACAATATGTTAACCTTACATTTTCTGTCTGTATATTTCTTAAAATTTTGGTAGTTACTGAAAAGAGGGGACTGTAGAGTTTAACCCTATTTATTTCTGAGTATTTTAATAAAATAGTTTTGTAATATGTGAATTTCAGTAAACTACATGGTTAAATTTTGTTGCCTTTATCTTATATTTTGGCTTATTTTGTTAATAACATTTAACAAATTTGAGTTAGAACTTGCATGTCTGCTTTAATTATTTTTTAAAAAAACCTTGATTTTAATCTGAGTATGACACTGAGCATATTTCTTAATTGTAGTAATTCATAATACCTGATTTTAATATAATCCTAAATAAGACTAGCTATACTTAAAAAAAAAATTAAATGCTTCGTTGCCTCTCTGAGCAGAGCTATAACATCAGCTCATTTAATTGCAGGTTTTCCTCTGGGATATGGATAAATACTCCATGTTACGGAAACTTGAAGGCCATCACAATGATGTTGTAGCTTGTGAGTTCTCTCCTGACGGAGCATTACTGGCTACTGCATCTTATGACACTCGAGTCTATGTCTGGGATCCACACATTGGAGTGATTCTTAAGGAATTTGGGTAAGTAAAGCAACCAAATCTGGAAACTTTCTCCCAGGGTGGACTTGGAAATGAGCAAGGAAATCCTCAAGTGGCGGAGGCTGGAGGTTGTTCTTCCATCTGAGGGAGAATTCACAGCGCTGGTGTTTCAGTGTGCGCTGAGCTGTTCAGCAAAGCTGAAGAGCAGTTCAGTCCCCGCTCCCGAGTGCAGGGTTAGCTGGTTACGCTTTGTTTGTTTGTTTGTTTGTTGGTTGGTTGTGGCTGTGCCGTCCCTGAGCTGTGTCTCTGTGGCAGGCACCTGTTCCCCCCGCCCACGCCCATCTTCGCCGGCGGCGCCAACGACCGCTGGGTGCGCTCCGTGTGCTTCAGCCACGACGGGCTGCACGTGGCCAGCCTGGCCGACGACAAGTGAGTGTGCCCCGGGGCCCCTCCTGCACTGCTCCCAGCACAGCAGCCCCTCGGGAGCCCGGGCCCGTGGTGCCTGAGCCCTGCTCCACACCAGCTGCTCGTGCAGCACAATCAGAAACCTCCTCTGGTAACTTGCTGTGTTGTCCTTCCCCCTCAGGATGGTGAGGTTCTGGAGGATTGATGAAGAATACCCTGTACAAGTTGCACCTCTGAACAATGGGCTCTGCTGTACTTTCTCCACCGATGGCAGTGTTCTGGCTGCAGGGCAAGTACTGGCTTCTTTTCCTTTCTAAAATGTTAAGGTAACACAGGAGATGGAAAACAGTGGCTCAGTGTTCTGAAAATCTTCAGTTGTGGCTGGCATGCTGGTGCTTCTGACTGGTACTGTTTGCTTAAACATGTCTGGAATAGCAGTAAAATCAATCAGCTGATAAACTCACTTCTTATCTTTAAAAATAAATACGTGAGAGACCCAAAACATGAGGATTGGAAGAAGCCCATCAGATAGCCGAGGGCAGTTCCTGTGTGTCAGGTGGCACAGCAGGAGCTGCTGGGAGATCTGCTCCTGTTGAACAGACAAGTTGCTTATTGTGCTGCCGTAGCTTAAAACAGGAACTGGAGTAACTCAGGATGTGGAGCAGCTGGAACAGAGCACCAGCAAGTCCCCTGCCTAGTCATGTGTGTGTGAGGGGGTAGCAGGCTGGGCTGGTTCATGTGGAATAACCTGTGGGGCTTTGTGGGGTTTTGTGCAGGACCCAGGACGGCAGCGTGTACTTCTGGGCCACCCCGAGGCAGGTGTCCAGCCTGCAGCACCTGTGTCGCATGGCCGTCCGCAGGGTGATGCCCACCAGCCAGGTCAAGAACTTGCCTCTGCCCTGCAAAGTGCTCGAGTTCCTTTGTTACCAGATCTGAGGCATTTGAGAAGAAAAACAAAACGAAACGAAACCAACAACTGGGAGGTGGCCCAGCTGCTGAAACTGGCTACAAACACTTTAGAGAATCCTCAAACTGTACAGCCTTTAAGCTTAAAACTCTACAGGTTTTCAAGAGCTATTTAAAGTGATAACCTAAGTACTATTTTATCAAAACGCCTGACAGGTAATTTTTTTTTACTATTTATAGAAAACACAGTAGAAGTATTCCTGGTGTTCTCAATTTTCTAAAATATAACTGTGAAAAACATGTACATATATAGACATAAGCTGCTACATGTTATCAATGTACCTTTAAAAATTGCTTGTATGATTTTTTCATGTGTCTCATGTATATATTGCTTTGGTAGAGCCATGATGCATCTGAGCTGTAAGTGGAAGGACAGCTGTTCTGGCACACTGAGGTAGGAAAACTGCTGACTTACAGAGCAGTTAAACTTCCTTCTGTACATTGGTTGGGGTCCAGCCCCCCAGGTCAGCCTTTGTGCTGGTTTATTTGTGAGGAGGTGCAGCGTGGCTTTGTAGAGAGCAGTGTGTGGGGAAGGGCAGCAGGTTAAAAGGGGTGCAGTGTATCTCATGTAACCCAGGACTGTGCTGAAGGCCTTATGCTCCATAGCAGCAAACCAGGTGAAATTTCAGTATTGGGCAGTGTTAGAGAACCATTTCCTTACATTTCTGAAAATCTGACTACTGTATTATTGCCTGATACTGTGTCTGTAATGAGAGACGTTTACAGACTCAGTTTATTATCCTTTAACCCTGTAATATCGGTTGGGGGTGATTATTGGTTAATGGCCAAAGATAAGCAAAATACTTGGTTTTGCCTTCTGTTATTTATCTGTACCTGCAGATATAAAGAATGTATGCATTGCATAAAATGCCTGATTATATATATTTTTGTTGAATTTTGTATTAAAAACTTGTATAAAAGTTTCGGTATCTGATCTGGTGACTGATTTACCAACACTGTCTGGGTGCAGCGTTCCAGGCTGAGCTGGTGAGGCCTGGTCTGTGCTCCCAGACAGATGCTTACAGAGCTCTCTGAAGCCCTGACAGTGTTACAAGCACATGTGAGCTGCACATCGGCTTATTTAAGCACCTCCATGAGCTGAGCTAAAAGCTGGGCTTGCCATGAGCCTGTTCTGCAAGATCACAGTTCCAGCCCTGGGTCAGCAAGTAGGACTTCAGTGTGGGGTCTTGCAGGAGAGGCTTACTGAAGGGTCCCTCAGGTTGTGTTCACCAAAAGCTCTGATTTATGGAAGTGGAGGAAGAAAACAACGTCCCAGCTCCCCCTTTCACCACCTCTGAAAGCTGCTTCTGCCTGCTCTGCCTGCAGCAGTTCCTCTGTTTGCTCTAGCCTCTCTCCCAGGACACAAATTGATAGTGTTAGACCAAGTACACAAGCTTTCCTCATTAGTGAGGCTATTTATAATAATGTACCATGTTTACAAGCCTCTTCCTGCCACGGGGGGACACCACAAGGTGAGGCCTGACCCCCAACATCCCCAGGAGTTCCCAGTTGTGACCACGGCACAAACCTTCAGCAGGGCCAGGCACGGGGCTGCTCCCAGCTGCTCTTCAGTAACCACTGTCGGGGGGGAAAGGGAACAAGCAAAGGACAACACCATGGAGCTCAGAAAGAGCTCCATCCCCACGAGGCCACCCAGGCTGGCCCTCAGGTGAGGGGCAGGGGAAGGAGGGCTCAGGATGCAGGGACAGGGGACAGTGGCCTGTGCCTGAGGCACTGCCTGCAGTGGCCATCTGAAACGGCGATGGAGAGAAACAAGTCCTAGAGGAAGCTGGTGCTTCAGCTTCAGAAGTGTCTGGAATGCTCTGAAAACTTTATTTTCCAGATTCATACATGGCATTTTAGTTGACTCATGACTGAGTAACACTAAGTATTGTGTGGGGTTTGTTGTTTCAGTGCTAGAATGAGGACTTGCATTGGAGCACTTCAGAAATGGGGAGGATGAATCCCGTGACCTTTTCCTTACATATTACAATAGTCTCATAAAGGACAGAGGTTATGTAAGATCCCATGGGAAATCTGGTAGAGGTGTCAGGCAGAAACTGTTTACCCAAGTAATTATTTCAGATCACCTGAGTAAGGCAAGCAGGGTTTCTGTGGGATGCTGGCTGCTGCACAAGGACAAGTTTGTTTTATAAACACTGCTCCGCACCCAAATCCCACTGCAATGAGCTGGATCAGAACAGCCCTAATTATTGATGACTAGAACCAAAAGAAAGCCAGAGTAAACTTCAGATAAGTCATGATAACACTGTGAGTTATCAGCAAGTTTATGCCTTGTGTAACCAGCTAATTCCAGATAGAAGTTCTGGGCCAGATATGATTTATTTCTAACGTGAGATTAGAAGCTCCTGAATGCTCACTTTTATTACAGCTGGCTGAGTTCTTTGTTGCATCAAGGAGAAAAATATTTATTTATGGGCTCTAATACAAGTTGCTACACTGGGGTTCCCTGACAGAAATGATAATCCCCTCTCCCTCTCTGAGCTCACTTCTCAGCCTATACAAACGTTCAGGACTGCTCCTGCTGCCCCCTGCACACTAAGGGGAGGAACTTCTCCCATTTCAGGAGCCTGACACACAACTCCATCTTAGAGCTGTGCAGCCAAGGACCTCTGCCCCCTCCTGTGTGAACCCAGGTCAGCTCATGGAGACCATTTAACCAAGCCACTAAGGTTCCACTGATGCTCCTCTCCTCTCCTGCTTCAAAAGGCAAGCACTTCTTTGGGAAGGCTATCTCAACCTGCTTCCTGATATAACAGCAATTGTAGTAAAAGTCTTGTACCAGAATAAATGCCAGGATGGAAAAATTAAACTGAAATTATATGGGAAAAACACCTTCTGGGGCAACTGCCCAGGGGCTGTTAGGGTGTTTTGATATTATTAATTATGACTGGCTCCTTGTGGTCACTGCAGAAGGAACAAGTCCAGAAGAAAGACTTAAAATATTGCTTCATCTTAATTGCATCAGAGGAAAGGAAAAAAAACCCCAAAAATTCCAAGGTCCACTGCAGATAACAGCAGTGAGAAGAGTTTGGGTAGCACTTTGATCCTGATGTTGCATGTCACAAGACTGAGATACGTGTTTGCCCCAGTCCAGAGAGCTGTTCTGGTTTTTGTGAGGTCACTGGCACGTAAGGAAGAGGAGCAGCTGAGGAAGTCCTCTCCTTACCTTCCAACAGGTCTGTGACACAGCCCCAAGACCTCTGAGGGAGGTTTGAACTTGCCAGGTGGTTTCCTTCACGCTGATCCCAAAGGTTCAGGTAGTTCTGGTACTCCAGTGAACAGCTACAATTAGCACACTCTGGGAACACACAGGAACGAGGGGGTGGCATGCTTCTGTACTTGTATAATCAGCACCAAATCTGGCCTGCAGTTTGCCATTCCCATTTCTCTGACCTCAGGGCTCTCATAGATGAATCTGATCTGCTTTCTAGAGAATCCTTTCCTCACTAGTCCAGCACAACATTACAAATAAAAATCTAATTAAACAGAGTCCATCATGGCAATAATCTGAGCAACACCTGGCCAGGCTGTAATGAAGCACATTCACAGTAAAAGCTTGCAGTAAAGCAAGGGAAGTTTGAGATACACACATGTATCTCTGTGGGTGGCTGTGGGGGTGAGTGCCTCCATCCCTGTGTCTGTGTGTAACTCTCACAGTGGTGCCCAGCTCACTGCCAGGGGTTACTCTGGAGCCTGGGAAAAGCTCGGTGCTTGCACAGTGACAATACTGCACTGGAAAGGCAGCAACTGTGAGGGCATTTACCTCCTGGGGAAGGTACAAAGACCCCTTGGCATCCCCAGGTTTATTGACTGTGTCCACTGGATCATGAGCCGTTAGAGAAGCTGAAGTGCACTGCCCTGCTCACAGGTTTGTGTTTGGTGAAGAGCTGCCACGATGGCATTTGGCCAACACGAGTGCTGGAGCCCCTCAACACCAGCACAGCCCTGGCCCTGGCCAGTCACACACACTGCAGGGTCAGCCTGCCCAGCACAGCCCTGGAGTACGGTCTGGGAAGACATTCTGGCCACTGGGGTGTAGTGAGAAGGGTTTCCTCTTTTTAGTATCACTTCCGTCTAGCAATTCATAAGAAATATGGTGTTGAGGGTTTTTTTTAGTCTATTTTTTTTCTTGACTCTATAATAGTTATTGGCTTCAACAGCAGAAATTATTAACTACTTGTTATTCAGAAACAAACCAGTATTCTGACTAACCAATTATCCTAAATCATACTTTAAACAAAACATAACTCAGTGGCATTTATGGAGAAATGTAAGGATAATAACATTTAGAATATTTATGGGAACCTGAAAATGTTTGCATTATCTTCATTTATGCACTACAGTAGCATCCAAGCCTTTAATAAAGAAGCCTCTCTAATCCAAACAACTCCTAAATTAAACAGACAAGAGACAAAGCTGTGAAGAGAAAACATAATCCCTCACTTAAAGGTAAATAAATGAGGCACAGAAAGGGATTCTAAAGAAGACTGTGGCCAACCTCAGAATCTGGTTTTCCTCTCTGATGTGGTCAGAAAGTCCCTTTGGCACAAGGCTACCACGCTTTCCAAACAAATGTTAAATGTAAATACATTCTGGTCAGTCTGCAAGCCCTGCTCCAGAGGTTTCCCTTCATCCAGCACAGATGCAGTTCTGCTGCTGCCACTGCATTCACACCAAGTACCAATGCTCTGAAATGTTCAATTTCCAGAGCAAAGTGGTCTGAGCTGAATCCCTCCTTAAAGCAAGAGGAGCAAAATTCTGTCGCATTTCTAGAGAAGTGTTGGAGAACAAGATCTCTAGTTCTGTACACAATCCAGAGGTACCAGGGCACCACGTCATTCTGACGGCCACACGCCCTTACAGACTCGGCATCCCCCAGTGCCCGGGGAGGGAGGCGGGAGCCCCGCCAGCCCTGACCCTGCGGGCGTCCTGACGGGTTCTCACTGCGACAAACGACCTCGGCTGTGCTCCTTCTGGAAGGCTGGGATCGCTTTGGCTTGTGGCTGTTCCCTCGTGCCCCAACACAAAGGCCTGGGAGGGCAGGAAGGGGAGGAAACCCAAACCCCTTCCCCAAACCCCTTCACCAAGCCCAAATCATTCCCCAAACCCCAAATCCTTCACCAAGCCCAAATCATTCCCCAAACCCCAAATCCTTCATCAAACCCAAATCATTCCCCAAACCCCAAATCCTTCACCAAGCCCAGATCCCCGAGAAAGGCTCCGGGCGCGTGCGGGCACCTGCCGGCTGTGCAGCGCCCTCTGCCGGGCACGCGCGGCTCTGCACACCTGGGCATGGGCGGTCCTGCACACCTGGGCACGGGTGGCTCTGCACACCTGGGCACGGGCGGCTCTGCACACCTGGGCACGGGCGGTTCTACACCTGGGCACGGGCGGCTCTGCACACCTGGGCACGGGCAGCCCTGCACACCCGGGCATGGGCAGCTCTGCACACCCGGGCACGCACGGCTCTGCACACCTGGGCACGCGCCACGATCCCGATCCCGGCTCCTGGCAGACTCGGAGGCCAGAGTGGAGAAAAGCGGCTCCTCCAGCCTGCAATAACCCCCCACGGGAGTGTTTGCAGGGGGATTCGCAGTTTGGCCCGGGTTTGGAGGGGAGGTTCCTGCAGCACCTCCACTCTGCATCGTATCAGTCCCTTGCTGCCTGCTGCAGGTCGAATCTGTCAGCTTTAGAGAAAGAAAATGAGCTGGCTGGGATTTTGTGTCTCATCGGGGTGCTGTGCTCTCCTCAGGAGGAGCTGCTTGTGTACACTGCAAACAACAGCACCGAGCACGAAGGAGTTCTGCCAAGGCTCGGAGACAAACCTCGGACTTCTTTTGTTTCTCCTGCTTTAATTAGGAAAGAGCCAATGCATGAAACACAAGGAGTGCCAGAAAACCAAGCAAATGTAAGCCTTTGATGTTTTCTTTCCCTGAACACACACCTCTGTCAGCTCTTTAGTCTCTCATCCCTTCAGGGGCTAAAGGTCAGAGGGGCCCCTGTGAACTGCTGCCCCGGGAGAGGAAGAGGAAGGAAATGACAAATTAGCTCGGCTTTCTAGGCCTGTCTTGATACACTTGTGTGAGTCACCAGAGCGTGACGGCAGTGGCTGCACACTGGCATCTATCAGGACTCAGTTTCCTCTTCTGAAGCTGCTCCCGTGACAGCTGCAGCCGTGTTTCCCTGGGCCTGTGAACAATCTTGCAGCTCCTTGGTGGGGCTGCACTGCAGAGTCCTTTTACTGGGAAACGGCAGCAGAGTTCCAGCTAAAGCTGCTTATTTTCATCATTTCTGGTAAGACCAGAATGGCTCCTGGCTTCAGGAAGAGTGGAAAAACTCCTTTTCCAACAAGTAATGAGGAATTGCTTTCAGAAATTGTCCCAAACACAATGAAGCCACCAGTCACCACTTCACAGCTTCCAGCTTCATAACAACTTTGTCACACATAGATGACATTTTGTTAAAGAATTGAGGCTTTGTTTTGCTCCCAGACTTGCAAATGCCATCTCTCACTGCTCCAAAGCCAACAGCTCCTTTTCCAGCACAGCAGATGTGGGAAAGCTGGACTGAAGACACAGGTAACTTGATTCCAGTTCTACCTCTGCAATCATCTTCCTGTTCCACATAGCCTTAACCTCGTGGTGCCTCAGTTCCCACTATACACCTGGCACTGAGGCTTTGCAGCACTGACTGCAGATGTGGAGCTCAGAACTGCATCTCCCATTCTGACACCCCCCCTCCCTGGACCCCTGAGGAAACTGTCCAGCAGCTGCTGCAGGAACAATGGGTTTGTTGCTTTTCAAGGGATACCATCCCCTTAGATTCTGGTCTCAAACACTTCCCAGGGATGGAAAGTTACAGCTCTGGTAAGAAAGGAGCAGTAGGAAATGCTGGCAGTGTGAGGAGGCAGTGCTAGAGCTGGCAGGGCAGGAATGCAGGGTTTCTTGGAACACTGTACTGATAATGCCGAGTTTCACCCTGCGGCTGTCACACCCACACCTGGGACAAGGGGCCTCTTCCTTGCTGACAAAGTGAGCTCAGGCTCACAGCATCACACCCAGCATTCACAAGTCTCCCTAAGGGACTGCATTTGGGAGGGCCTGTGCCGGGCAGTGCTCACGGCCAGGAAAGCAGCTCCAGGAATAGCAGGTGGGAAATGGTGGTGTGAGCCCACACGCAACCCAAGGGCTATTCTTAGGAGGAAGCCTAAACAGGAAATGTAACAGGGCGTGTTTTCAGACTTGTTTCTGCCACAGAGATGAAGACAGTTAAGTGAGCAGTGTCACCTGAAACACCTGAGGGTGCCAAAGAGGCTTTTTCAGTCAGGACAGGAAAATGCACGAGACAGGGAGTGATCTGCCTTAGGTGACCTGCATGGTGTGCACTGAGGGCCAGGGCAAACGGTGCCTGAGCACCCGTGCCTTGGACATTCCCACCTTTCATTCACTCCTGCACGTCATGACTCTCATGGCCTCGGTAATAACACACCTGAGCATCACCTGCCTTGACACCAGGACACCTCTGGGAGGTGGAGAAGCTCTGCAAGACATTTGAAACACAGAGGAGCAGGGAACCTTACCCAGAGTCACACACGGAGTGTCACACCAGAAATGTAAGCACAGCTTTGCTTGGTTAAAACTGCATTATGGAGGTGTGCATTTTAAACCCAGAAGAAATGAGGTTGCCTGCCAGAAAGAGAAGGCAGCATTTTAATGATGGCCTGTTTCTAAGCAAATGTGCTGAGTATTTGGGAACCCTTAACTTACCAATTCAGTAGCTAAACTACTTAATCTACTAATAAAATGTCAAGACCTATGTAAGACACTGCTCTCCTGTACTCCTCGGCCTTTTTATTGAGGCACAATAGTGGTCTCTACCATTTTTTTTATATTTAGAACTTTTGTTTCTGTTCTTGTGCTCAGGACTCACTTTCTGGGCCAGAGAGACCTGCTGTGCCTACTAGAGGTCAGTTTCTTTAAATAAAAAAGTAATCCAGATCAATGTGGGATTATAGGGCACGAAATCTCCTCATGGCTAAGCAGGGTCAGTGTTCTTGGATGGAAAAACTGCCCTTAAGTTTTAGTTTGCAATAAAATACCTGTCTCCTTGTTGGCTGCTGCGTTCCCGCTGCAGCAAGGAGCTGTCCCCAGCACTGCCTGGGGTTGAACTCTCCACAGACCATGGTCCAGCCAGAGGGGTGTGCTCCACATCCCCCAGGATCCAGCAGGCACAGCGAGGGCCTGCCCAGACTGAGCTCAGGAGGAGATGCAGCCCCAGGTGCTGAGCCCTACAGAAAATCTGGGGTTTTCTGGGGTGCCCAAAGGTCAGCAGAGCACACGGGAAAATCCAGCCCTGGCCCCTTGGCATCAGCACTGTCCTCACTGCTCTTTGGAGTCAACAGAGTTTCTGCTCACAGGAGCCAGCTTTTGGTGTTGTGGCAAAAGGTTAGATCTTGTCTGTGTTCAAAGAAATTGTGAGGGAATTCTCACTGTGTACTCAAGGCCAAATTCAGAGTTAAGCTGAGCCAGTGACTTCCAGGGGGAGGCAAATCTTGTTCTGAAATGACCCCAGCACACATAATAAACAGCCCCAGTTTTAGGGTCTCTGTTAGGATGCTTTGTCATCATAAAGTCCCTTTCCTGCATCTTATTGTTTTTCCCTATTTATTTTTATCTGCCATGAAATTATCATCACCAAGAGGAGCTATTTTAATGGTCTGACAGAAGCAGGAACATTTTGCTCAGACTGAGGCTCAGCAGAGGCCCAGAATCCCATCAGGATTCCCCAGCACTGCCACAGAGGGGATTTAACTGCAGGATCCCCTGGGATGGCACAGATCTCTGGCTCCACAGGGAAGGAGGGATGCCAAGAGTGCCTGGGGGCTCTGTCCACAGGACAAGTGTCCATCGTGGCTGCTGAGTGACACATCTGCCTGCTACAAACAGACTCCTGCAGAGCCCTGCATGTGCTGACAGCTGGCCACCAGCCTGAAGTGACTTCAAAGAGCTGAGCTGGGCCCAAGAGGTCCAACATCCTCTTCCTCTGAGCTCCCACAACACCTGGGCTCCAGCAGCAGCCACCCCCACGAGCTCCTTTTCCAGAACAGAGATGCTGTGACCTACACAACAGGGGCTGCAGACAAAGCTGTGCCAAGAACATCAAAGTCAATCTCTACTGGCAACTGAACCTTTGAGGAAAGTAGGATACTGCAATGCAGGACATTAGCAATGGTTTTGGAATAGCTGCGTTTAAAATAAAAATAACAACTTCAACAACAGGAAACAAGGGAGGGAAAGACCTGAAAACAAAGTTCTCCAGCAGAGACATGTTACTGCACAGGACTCCGGAGAGAAGACCCAATTCTGTAAAACAGCCACCTGAAACAGTGTTCCATCAGGGATTGTAACTGTGTAGTTGAGATGGTCTGAGGTCAGCCCCACATTTACCGCCCCATTTCAGCTCTTGGCAGGGGTGGACTGGCCAGGTGGAAGGATTGGTACCATTCCCTTCAGGCTGCTCTCAATCACCAGCAATGTATTTAATATCATCATGCCCATAACCAGGAACCATACACTCTCACAAGCCGTGAGAGAAAGTAGATTTAACAAACATTTATGCAGTGAGTCTGTTAAGAAATTATACACACGTCTGCTATTTTATAACACACACAAGGACGGGTTTTAAATGTTTTGGGGCAAGAATAATTTTCTTATTCTGGATCTGTCCCTAAATATATTCCTTAGTGATTCAAACAGTGGGGAGGCAGACCACGACTGAGGCTCCCAGGGCAAAGCCATGAATAAATGCATAGCACAGTGAAGAGCAGAATATTTAGGTTCATAAATGATAGGTCCACAGGAGACGCAAGAGGCTTGTGTGAGCAGGACTCGATGTGAGGAGAGCAGCTTGCATTTGCTCCCACTCTAAGGGCCCTTGTGCACGGAACAGCCCCTGGACACAGGGGGAAGGAGAGCACAAGGGGGCTGGGTCTCAGCGGGGTTATTCTCCAGGACTGCTCTTGATTTATGCGCATCAAAAGCATGCAGGTCCCTTATCTGCGCTGCCCGCGGTTCAGCCACAGAGCAGAGGGATCTGTCTCCCGGTTGTTTTACAGAAATCACACCCGCGGCCGCACGACTCCCTCTCTCGCGGGCGGCGCCTCGGACCGGGAGGGCACCAGCGCGTGAAGTTAATCTAACCAAAGTTAATCTAACGAAAACAGCTGGCCCCGGCAGGATTACCGATTTTCATGGCCCGCGATGCTCTGCAGCTCCCGCAGGAGCCCGGCCCCGCTCCCCGGCCCGGCCCGGCGGCTGCAGAGGGCACCAGAGCGCCGGGCAGGTGCCGCTGCGAGGGGACCAGGGACAGCCCCGCGCCGGCCGCAGTGTCCGGAGGACTGGGCGGCCTCTGGGGAGCCCCCGGGGCTCTGCGGGGCACCCCGACCCTGCCCGGAGCCCCCCAGTGCGGTACGGGGTACCCTGGACCTGCCACGGGGACCCCCAGTGCGGTACGGGGCACCCCGAGCCTGTCACGGGAACCCCCAGTGGGGTACGGGGCACCCCGAGCCTGCACGGAGAGACCCCCAGTGGGGTACCCTGAGCCTGCCCGGAGCCCCCCAGTGCGGTACGGGGCACCCCGAGCCTGCCCGGAGCCCCCGGGGCCGTCAGGAAACGCTGCCCCAGGCTCAGCCCGGCCGGCCTCGCCGCCGCCGCGGTGCCAGGAGGAGAGCGGGGATTTACGGCCCCGGGGGACCGGCTGCAGATGGGTACTGGCCGCCCGCCAGACAGAGTGGCAACAAACACATTGGCCCAACCGGCTCCGTTTCTTACTTAATTTCCCGGACTGGGAGAAAATGCAGAATTGCACAATGTTCCTGGGCAGCTGTTTTCTCCCTCTTGTGTCACCTCAAGGCACGAGGGATGTCACTAAAAGTGACACAAAATGCTGAGTTTCGGGTGTGACCATATCTTTAGCTTCTGACTAATTCAGGGAGTCTGTGTCCCTCCCTGGCTCACTGGAGGATGCTCTGCATGTAATAGGGGGAGAATGCCATATAAACCATGCCTTGGTTTGGGCAGAAACAGCGTTAGTTTAGAGACAAGTCAACTGGGAGCTTTTGCAAGACTTTATGAGGCACTGGATGAGGTCCACAGGGAACAGAAAATAAGCACTATTCTAACATCAGTGCTCCATGTTTGCAGCCTGCACTGTGAGCTGGCATCTCTTCTGAAACTCCTATTACAGCACAGAAGTGTTCACACCCCTTTATCCCAGCATCTTTAAACAGCCCCATCTGTGCAAAAATTGGTGACCGTTGAGTTCCAAGTGGTGAGATCTCAGCCCTGCACAACCCAAACATGTCAAAATTTCAACTTTTTACCTGAGTTTAGCAGACACGATCCTTCATTCCCAGTGACAGAAAAGGACTGCATTTTCCCTCTGACCTCATCACTGCTCCCTTCCTGACATCACTGCAGAGCAGCTACCTGAGTAACTCGATAAGCCCTCCAGGGCTGGGTTGTTGCCGTTTATTTTTTCCACTTTTAAATCGGTAAGAACTCCATTGTTGCTTACAGATAAGCAGCCATTTGGGGTTATTTGAGTGCAAACTGCAGATAAGAGAGTGTCTCCTGAAGGCTTTTGTTGTCTCATTTTGCCAGTGCCTTTTTGTTTCTCCTATCTTTATGTATAAGTTCTCCGAGGTTGCTCTGTGTGTGAGGGAAAGCACAGCGATCACAGCCGCTTCCACAAGTGCCTGGGGAGTCTGTACTGCCCTGGGGACTCCCAGCCTCGATGTGCAAGCCTCACTTCCATGCTGAGCTGGCACAACCCTCCCACTGCAGCAGCCCAGCCTTTCCCAGCGCCCCTGCAGAGAGGGCCGAAGGCTGGGCAGGTTCTTCACCGGCCAAAGCTTCTCTGCTAAAGATGTCTGGGAACCAGGATCCTGCCATGAGGAGAATGGCTCCAGCTCTAAGAGCCCTGGAAAACACCAATTCTATGAGCAAGATCCATGGGAACAGAGCCCTTCACCTTCTGAGTGCTGAAGTCAATGGATATGGAGTCTGGATTTGGCAGAGATAAAAGGGATTCAATTTCAGTTATAAGAGTGAAATAGGACTGCAAGCTGGAGAGAAAGTTTTAGCCAGCCAGCCAGGATTGATCCAGCACGTTCTGATTCCCAGGATTCAGCCTTGTAGCAGTCATTACACTCATGAGTGCCAAAGGCCATTAGAACTTATCAACTGAAACATCTTCCACAGCCCAGGTCAGGAGCATTTAATGCCTCTAATCACTTGGGTTTTTCCTCTTTGCCAAAAAATTTCAGTCACAAAACTGGTATGAAGATCTGACCTACAAACATTGTTTCCATGTGCAGATAAGCTTCTGTTGGAGCTGCAGCACAATACTCTGCCTTCCATCTCAGTTTTCGCAGCTCTCAAGAACAGCAAGGAGGTGTCGTGACCATCCAGCCCACATCTGGAGAGCCCAGGTCAGACAGAGCCTTCTGTGACATCCTGACTGCATTCCTGCTCTTTGCTATCACAGCCCCAGGTAATAATCAGAAGGGAGTGCCCAGTCACGTGAGGGATGAGCCAGTCCAGCCTGTTTCCTGATTTTCAGGGTCAACCATTTCTTATATCATTCCACATTTACAGAGCAGTTCCCAGATGGAGCAGCTGCAGTCCACTTTTCAGCTCTGCCAGCAGCCCACAGCTTGAGGCAGACACTTTCCTCCCTGCCCTTCCCAGGTCCTGCAGGACTGTGAACAGCACTCATGTCTAAAGGCAAGTTTGGAGCTTGCCCACTAGCTTGCCTCCATAAAGTACTCTACATAGGAGTCATCATGATAAATTACTCCTAATAAAATAACAAACCCTTTCCAAAATCTTGTGAAAGAGACAGTTAGGTAAGTTCTCCCAGCCCCAGTTTACAAGGAGATCACAAGATCACCTGTGGGACGTGCCCAGAGCACAAGAAGGAGGCAGCCAGCTCTGCCTTCCTGGTGCCATGCTGTCCTCTCCAGAGCACACTGCCCCAAAACCCAGCCTTTGGCAGTCTCATTCTCCTCAGAGCCCTCTTTTCTTCACCTTTCTACACGGTAGATTTTGCTTCTTTAGCAAGCAGGAAGAGGGACCTGAGTTGCACTGGTCTCTGAGGGGCCCACCCTTGTTCCAGGTTACTAACCTTGCCTGGCATCTTGGTGGGGCTGTCTAGGATGACCACTTCATCCTAGAAAATAGATACTCTGTGGGGGAAAAAGAATCCAAACCTAGCAGGTGTTCACTATTTCACTATTTCTGCATTTCCTGGTAGTCTTACTATCTCTTCTTGTGGCATATTTTCGATTTCTATGCATACAAGTACCTCAATCCATATACCTTAGAAGCACCTGTTAAAAAGAAAGGGTTAAATACAAACACTGTGTGCAGCTGATGTGCACTGGGATGACTTTGCCCAGTATTACCCCTCTCCATTATTCACAAGCTCCTACCAGTCTGCTCTCAGCAGGGATTAAAGGAAGAAAGGAAACAAGAACCAAAGTCAGGTTTCCCTGGCAGCAGTTTATGTGCTTTCCTAATGTGCTGCTTTATCTGTCTAACAGAATAGCAATAGCTGCTGCAGAAGAGAAAAATAAATTATGCCCTAATTAGGCACTTTTTGGTTGCTTTTCTAGTGTCCTCAGGGAGGCAAGGCTGTGTCATTCTAACCCCATCCATTTAGGAAAAAACCCCACGTACACTTAGAACACTGGACCCTTGGGAATATTCTGGAAGGCACACAAGCCCCTAGCACACCCAGCACCCTGCAGTCCATGCGGGGTTTTTCATTTGCCCAAATGCAACCCTCTGTGTTCTTTTCTCAGCTCAGCTGCTAATGCATAACTTTACTTTTCCTTCCCCTCTGTAATTCCCAATGGGTTCTCTGGGAGCAAAGCTACTCTGCTTGGGAATGTCAGATTGTGCTGACTGCAAGAGCCTGGATAACCTGACCGAGGAAATCAGCTCCAAACAAAGCATTTCTAATGGGAAAGTCATTGCTGAGAACCTTTCTTTGGTGTCTAATCAGCAATGAGTTCATGCTACAGCTTGGCACTTCCATCATAAGATTATTTTCCCCAATCAGGTAGGGATTTAATTATCACTAATACCTTTACCCTTCCATGACATTTGTTTGAAATAAACAAATACTTTATTAGGGAGTCACACAAGGTGCCTCGCTGTGTATTTTCCTGCAGGCAGGCAGCACAGCACGTGGAGCAGAACTCTGTGTGCCCCAGCTCCGTGCTGGGAGCACAGCCCACCCCTACCTGCACATCCCACGCCCTGAGACAGTCACTGGTTTGGACTGGGAACCGTCTGTGCAGTGACTAATGCAATGAGAAGCCAGTCGGGATTAGCCCCTCTACACATCACTGCGTAGGAAAAGAAGCGCATGAAGCCTGGCCGAGTAAAAGCCGGGTCGAAATGCTTTGACCGCATCACAGTAACAACACTTAACAAGGCAAAATGTCTCCTGTCAGAGGCTATTCCCAGCGCTCCCTCATGCTGCACCCAGCAAAGCAGCCGGTTTGTTTTCCTAGCACAAGCTGACCTTCTGTGCAGCCGATATCTAAACCACACTGAGGAGAGGGAGCTGACAGCACTGAGTGATGCGATCCTGCCAGCGCTCCCGGGCGCCAGCGGTGCCGCCTGCGCCCCGTCCAGCCCAGCCGGGATCCCGGGGCGCTGGTGCCCGCACCTTTGGGCCGGGAATTCTTTGCGGACGGGGCTGTGTGCGCTCGGCAGAGGGCGGAGGCAAACTCCGCCGGGCACTCCCGGCAGCTCTCCCCTATGGCAGAGGGAGATACGAGCACAAAGACACCTGCGGCTGCTGTTTGCCAGACGGGCCAAGGCTGATGAGCCGAGCTGGGCAAATAAATTCCTCTAACAGTTGGTGACGGTGGGGCTTTCCCTGTTTGAAGGGTACCAGAGGGTCAGGATGTGGAGGGAGTACAGGGAGCATCGGCTGAGCTAAAATTCCCAGCCTCGCTGCACAGGTGAACAGCACGTTACTTTGAAGACGTCTAGGACAGCCAGCAACTGCTGAAATTCTACAGACATCTCATTTTTTAACAGAAATGCAGAATGGAAAAGGACCACATGGGTTCTTTCATAGCTTGAACATCCACATAAAATTATCAGCAACTCTTAACATTCTGACTATCCTTCATGAAAATACTTGGATGTTTGTGGGTTTGATATTTCGGGTTCCCTATTTTAAATGTGAATTCTTTGGGGTAAATTACAGTGTTTATCGTTTGAGATGTTTTGTTTCATGTTTTGCTAAAAGACAGACAATAAATTTAACAAGGCTCCTGAATTTGGAGGAGCTTGCAAAGGAGGTTCATGGATGGATGGGAGCTGGAGGCATTTATCAAATAGCTCTGACCACAGTCTCATCAAAGGAGCACCACACAAAGCAATGAAGTCCAGTATTCTAAGTTCTGACTTCACTAAGCTCAGTGAATACGTGGAGTAACTTCACTAAACCCATGGATTCATGTTTTATTATGCCCATCGTGATGGGCAAAATCTGACCTTTTGAAAAGGGTTCTGGGAAGCGCAGATGTGGATCACATCGAGCCCTTTCATCTTCCAAGTTTAATTCCTCAGTGCTCTCCATGGTTTGAATAGACATGTCAGACAGAGGAAACATTCTCATCTCTGGTTCATGGGGGAGGCAGACAGACATGATTTGCCCATGGCTATACTTTCTAAAAGAGCCAGGAACTGATCCAGACTGGTCCAGTCTCAATGTCTCAACCACAGGGTCATCATTCCCTGCCTTGAAATGGTTTCTGAAATCATGCACTGAAGTATGGATATGCACTTCAAACTAACTCTGTGCTTTTGCAGCGTTCTGAATACAACCACTTTCCTGCACGGAGCCCTCTGCCCTTATTATGATCAAGCACTATGGTCTTGTCAGGCCACATTCCCCCTCAGAGCCAACGGGACCTGGGCCCTTGGCGTGGCAGAAGCAGCAGCCAGGGCCAGCTGCCTATTCCTTAGCTGCTCAACTCTCCCATTTTGCACTCAGAGCAAGGGTAAAACATACAAGCTGCTGGATCAGGGAAGACTAAACTCAAGTATGAGGGAAAGTGCTAAGGGCTTACTTTGTCCTTTCCTGTCCATTTGTCTGCCATGAATGCAGAAGGTTTCCTATTTGGTGCTGTGGGGTAAGAGCCAGAATTTTCAGAACTTTGGCTCGGCTCCTGCCAGCATTCATGTTCTCTTATCTTGCTTCCGGTGCAAACTATTTCCAGAGATGGTGCTATTGAGAAAGTCGACAACTGTGGTGGAAAGTGAGGAAGAAGAGTGAGCAGAAAATCAGAAGGCTGAATTCAAATGGTGGCAAGACCTGGCCAAGACCATTCTCTCCTCAGACACTCTCAGCAAGACCAGGGTGTGCACTTGTGCACAACTGGGGCAGCTGAGCCCCAGCATGCTGGCAGCTACTGACAGTCTCTCATTTCTAAATGAGAAACTCAAGTCAACAGTTAATGTAAAACTTATGCCCACTGGATTTTGTAAAGACTTTTGCTGTGTTAGACTAGACTGCAAGTATGTGGCTCACTATTTTCTCTGGCAGCATCAGAGAAAGGTTTATCAGCTTGTGCATTTGTTCTTGGTGGGTAGTTTGGGCAGCATCTATCTCCTGAGAAGTTAAGTGTATGCATGAAGCCCTGAGCCCCCGTTTAAAGGAAGATTTGCACAGTCCTGCACAGAGTTTGGGCTACCATACTCCTCACACTCTTGCTATGTATGCTATTAGCTGGTTAATTAATAGGTGCACTAAATAGCTCATACATTGTATGAGTGCCATAATCCACACCTGAACTGTACGCAGAGTTCAAGCAGGGATTAGGACAGTACATGCCCTTAAGGCTGAGGTGACTTTCAAGAGAAAAAATAAATTAGAAATATTTCTTTGCTGAGAACCAAGGCGTAGAGAAACAGCCTAAAGGTATTTTAAGGACATCTCTTTTTATGTCTCTTTCACCTGACAAATTCCAGTTGGACCAAAATCGTTTACTATTTATAAACATACCATCAAGTGAAGACTGCTGGTACAAATGTCTAGTGACTGTCCACACCCTAATGGGATGGGAGCATCATTCTGTGAATATGAACACAACCTTGCTGGCATCTCTTCATGCCACCATAGTCAAGGCAACAAAAATTTGCAACTCTCAAGGGCTCACAAATCAAGACACAAACCTCCTTTATGTCACAAATTTGGCCTATAAGTTGTCACAGAATAATAGGGGGTAGTTTTTCTTTCTTTGACTTCAGAGCTAAGACTGCAGATTTTTCCTGCTGCTTTTGTTTTCTTTGTAGTCTGACTTGCCCTCTCCCTCCAGGCTTTGTTTTCAAAAGCAGCAATTGTCCAGTGGATGCTCAGCCACAGTTTCTCTGTGCCCTTCAATATTTTCCTCCTAAACTTGAATCTCAAGGCATTGGCCACCTTGAGACCTGACCCAGTTTTACAGAGCATGGCACACAGAACCCTTGTTCCCTGGGACTGACACTGACTCGAACAGAGCTCTGCACACAGCCTGTCTTGCAGCTGTGGTCTCTGGAATTCAGAATGAAAGGAAAGGGTTAAGATTTTTAGCTAGTTCTGAAAAATAGGGTGCCACTGTGAGGCAGAGTTAAAATGGGAATGAATCCAGACTGCAGTTCTTTAGGATACACAGTGTTTCCTGTAGACCTCATTTTGCATCGTCCCTCCAAAATCCCACTCTGTCTTTAACATACGTTACAATTATTATATTGTCCTACAGAATTCTCATTAAGCATAATTAAGTAACGTCATGAAATCTAGTAGATCAGAAGCCAAGATTCTCCCTTTAAATATGTTTCTCTCCTGAACAACTTAGCACTACTGTGATCACTGTGAACAAAGAAAAACTGCCAGACCCTAATCAGCACACAGCAGGGATGGGTCACGGACACATTTATCTTCCTTCTCACAAGCCTCCCCTGGATAAAGGAAATGCCCTAATACTCAAGGCATCTTGGACACCAGATGGCTGATTATTAGACATTTTATGAAGAGGAAGGAAGTAAAGAGAAACAGCCTGAATTTTCATGGAACTGTAGGGATAGGGGAAAGGAGGGCGGAACAAGGACTTCATCCAAAACTTACTGACTGGGAAGACACTGATTTCAAAGGACTTTGGATCGGAAGGAACAAAAGATCTGTGTTTGCTTTTCCTTCTGCAGACTAATTCTCAACTCATCAAGAGCAAGAATGATTGATAGCTGAATAAAATGCCCTTTCTATTATCATCACTCTAAGGACTTCCTGCTGAGCCTTTTTTTTTCTGCAGGGGACAGGTTTAAGTTTCTAAATATTCTTCATAATGTTGCAAGCTTTCTTTAGACTCTCTGCAGGCTTTTCAAAGACCTGGTTTCCAAGAGCCTGACTCAGTAGAGCAGGAGCAGGCTGTGAGGCCAGGAGAAACAGCAGAACGTACAGGCAGAATTCCATCCCGTGAAGGAATGCCACAGGCAATGCCCCTCAGGTGCATCAGGGCAGTCCCCCCGGTTAAATCATCTGGCCCAGCCTCTTTCACAGTGTCTCAATGTTTAGAAACCTACAGGAGCCAGCTCCTTCCGTTTTATCCATGGCAGGGTTCATGCAGCTCTCCCCAAACAGAGCTGTCAGTGCATGCAGGCTCTTCCCAGGGACCACTACGTAACTGAGAGCTACAAGACACGCACCAGAATGTTTCCAGAAGAGACATTTCCTGGATGTTTCACAAGTGGAGGACGGCAGTAGATCCTCCCCGGTCCTGCCATGCCCAGCAGAGGGACACAGCTACACCAGATGTGCAGATGCATCCCGGGAAGAATGCGGATATTGGACCTAGTGGTCCTTGTGGCGCTGCTCCTCCCACGGAGCGGGATGTGGATTATCCAGCAGACCCTGCTGGTGCCAGCACAGCCCTCCTGCGAGGTATGTAATGAGAGACACAATGTACTGCTTGAGAAATGGCTGTGGTCACCCCACTGGTGAGGCACTGCGCACACAGATTGGAGCAAGGGTTGCAGAACTGGAAGGGAGGCCTCCCACGGAACAGGACAAGAGCTGGTGGTAAAGTCTCCACACAGAAGTGGCTGCATCAGGACAAGTTTGGTTTGGGTTTTTTTGTTCCTTTTACGGGAAGAGCTGGCATTGATTCAGAGCTGCCAACAGACAAAGGGCACGGGGGTGGGAGGAGTTTGCTCTCCTTTGGCTAATCAGCATCCCTCGGTTGGCAAAGGCCCGAGCAGCAGGACCAGCCTCGGGCGGGGCGGGCAGGGCAGAGCCCGGACCGGGGCCGGCCCCAAGGGCTGTCACATCACACGGATCCCGGCGCACGGCAATAATGGCAGCACACCATTAACCCGCCCGGCTCCTCGCCTTTATTTAAACACCAAGAAAGGGCTCTGGGGAATGAAGCTAATAGCCATGACGAGTCCCAGCTCCAGAAACATAATGATGGACCTGGAGCCTTTTCTCACCCAGATGAAAGAGGGGCTGTTGTGCCGCAGTTCACAGCGTGCTAATGACAAACACAACTAAAACCTTCAGCCTGTTTCAGACCCAGGCCTCTAATCTCCTTATGCAATACACTTGACAAAGCTCTCTTGTGGAATATGAGCCTGCTTTTTCCACCACGGTATATACCCCCTCCCTCACCAGACTGCACTCTACTGGACTTGATTCATTTAATTATTTATTAATTATTTTTACTCTGAGAGCAGTTAACAAAATAAACAGGTTATTTTGCTGCAAATAAAACACACATCAGGAAACTCTGCTCGCGGGGGTATGCCTGTCTGAGGGGCAGAGCAGCAGCTCACCTGCTGCAGTGTTCTGACAGGTAAAGCTGCCTAATTATTTTTTATTATCCCCGTGTTGTTTAGTTAACCAAATATTTGTCTTTTTTGCCTCAGACACATATCTAATGCCAATATACAAATTGCACAAGGGGATTATGCCAGCATGAGTCAATCTAGGGTGTGTTTATCCTTGGAGAGACATAAGCCTCTGTTTCTAAAGGCGGGTGTTTCTTATCCTTGTTAGACCTATGAATATCTTTCGCCAACAAAATTTGTCACTTTTCACTGTTGGCACGTCTGCTGCTAGAACAAACCTCAGGGGCTGGCAGGGCTCCAAGTGGGGTGGGGGCTAAAGCCTCTGGGGCTGTCATTAGTGAGTATTTATATTACAGCAGAGCTCAGAGGCTCCTCGCTGAGATTCAGGCGTTGCCGTGCAAGCAGCGTAAAAGACTCTTCCTGCCCCAAACAGTTTATAGTCTAAACAGAAGTGACTGGTGATAAATAGCAGACAAAAAGGCAGCACTATTGCAACACAGCTAATGCTAAAGAAAGACTGCATGCCCCATGGGATTACTCTAAAAATAAATGTTGAGGGGTTTATTTGTTTTATAGACAACTAAAATTCTTATGTTCTCAAAGCTAGAAAGTCTCTGGTTGCCCTAACAGCTGCAGTACTTGTTTACTCATGTGACTCCAGAGGTAAGATGAACACATCACTCCAGTCCTCCTCCTCTCAGTCCCATCTCAAAGTTTCTTTCTGTTGAAGGGGAAGTGAGCAGGGGGTTGGTGGTGCTTAGCTGCCAGCTGGGGTTAAACCACAACAGCTGTCCACAGAAAACACTGGGTGAAGCTACACAGCAGTTTCTTGTGCCTTCCACTTGTGGGGCAGAAATTCCCTGAGGATTGCCCAAACACAACTGTTTTCCCCACCCATGATAATTTTTTTTTTAAGGAAAGGAGTAGTGTTTAATTTTCACATCTTTTCCTCCATTGTCAGCACACAGGGCAGTTTCCAGGATCCATCCCTGACTCACTGGGATCCACCACTGCCAAACCTGTGGATTTGCTGGTCCATGCCTTTGCATTTCACTGTGCCATACAGCTGAACAGGAAAAAAATCCACGGAAGAAGTGGACCTACACTAAAATTTTTCCTTAAAGGTGCAGGTCCTATCTTATTCTCATGTAAATTGGTTTGGCTCAGTTGCAGGCAATGGAGATATCTGAGCTGGGGAGTGGTGAGGATTTGCCCTGGGAACACCACCTCACCATCCTCACTTTCTCTGTATATCCTAAGAAGAATATCCAGCAGCATGTCTAAAAATAGGACTTAAGTTTCTCAGCTTCCCAGCAGAGGAGCATGCCAGAGCTACTGTGTATTCCTGTGCTGTGCCGAGGAGAGGAATACTCCTATGGCTGTGTAGGAGGAAGCCTTTGAGGGGAAAATCACCGATAATAAAGGCCTCTTTTATCTGAAATACCTAACATTTCAGCTCTTCAAATCCCAACACTGCATTTTCTTTAAACAGGTCTCTATTATGTGTTAAACACATCAAATACAGTCATTCAGTCTCATCATCTAAATTCAGTGTTGTGATAGCTGAATGAAATTGGGGCAAGCTAGCTAAAAAGGTAATAGAGGCTTTTCATACAGGCAGCATGTGAAATGCATCGGTGCTTTTCTTTCTCCCGGAACAAAAAAAAAGTTCTTTTTCCCCAGTGAGCTTATGTCATTGAGTCCAAGACCATTGCTACAGTCCAGGACTTCCAGGAGTGCTTTAAAAGATTTGGGCTTCACAGAGGTAGCTGGAACCTGATCTGTGTGGGCAAGAGAGATGGGGGCAGTGGGGAAGAGAAGTCCCCTCAATACTTAGGCCAGTGGCTTAACCAAGGACTAAGCAGTTTTCTCTGATCCAGTTCAGACATTCCACATTTTATTGCTGTTTTCAAAACTACTGTTTTTTGACACAGTGGCAAAAAAGGCCACAGTACAATTCGCATTGGAATGAAGTCGACAACGTGGGTACGGTTCACTCAATTCAAGAAAAAAGCAGTTGTTTTACTCAGGGAATGCAGTTCTTGTGTCCACCCTACATAAACCATACATTTAAATGAAGAATCCCACCAGGTGCATCAATAAACATGTAAAACATGAGATATGTCCCTTCCTGAAATCTCTGGGAAGAGAGAACACTCAGTGTGCTCACATGGTCCTTGTAGCTCAGCCCAGCCACGGTATTTCTCTTTTCAAACCCTTACAGACAGAGAGCTGTGGTTTCAGACAACCAAAACTACCGGGGCTGTGCTGGAAGAGCAGCCGGAGCTCCTGGGAAGGCGCCAGCCCTGCAACCTGCGGGGCAGCAGCGGTGCTGAGCAGGGCTGGAAGCACAGGCAGTGTTTAGTCAGCACATTTTTCCCGCAGGCCCAGGGGCAGCCCTGTGTGCCGGGACTGGAATGCTGCCCACGGATGGCAGCCGGGTAATGAGGCCGGCACTCCCAGCACACAAACACTGCAGGGAATGCCAAGGATCCTGTGATGCACGGCCCACAGCTTTCCTAGGCTGCTTTTCTTATGCAATGCGCTCGGCCTCTTGTCTGCAAGCAAATGGATATTCTCAGGTGGGTGCAAGGAGAATGCCTACAAGAACAATATCCTAATAACATGCCCGAGCTCCACAGTCACCTGTATTGGAGGATTTCAACCTCTCAGAGTCCTGGAAACAAAAATTTCCAGTGCTAAACTTGCAGTGCTTCTGAGAGCAGACAGGGTAGATAAAGGCTTTTTCACAAGGTCAGAAGTATGGTGGTAATAAGCAAAGTTACTTTCCCAAAACTACAGCACTCATCAGATGGCAAACTAATTAAACCCTAATCCAGCAAAGCCCTTATTGCATATGAAATTTACAGCATGCGAATAATGACAATGAAATCAAATACTTAACCTGACCCACATTCTCAAGAAAATTACTAAACAGCATATGCCACACTACTTGATGCAAATCCACACAAACTAATGTGGATACCAGTATTTATCTAACCATGAGAAAAACAGCTTGGTGTCAGCTGGTTTGCCCTGCTCCACTGCCTCATGTCCTAAATTCACAGTTTCTATTTTTTCTTTTTTTTAAGGAATCTCCCTTCTGTATTGCCACACGTGGCTCAGATGTCATTAAGCTTTTAAACCCTGGTATCAATTTAGTGCAAATTAAGGAGGCTGCCTTCTTCTGTCAGTAAGGTACAACCTAACTGCCTCTCTGGATCCCTCATGTCAGATGAACAGTCCCAATTCTAATAATTGGGAGATGAGTGGTTCCTGCACTGACAGCTCAGCTCTGTCCATCACACAGGCTGGCTATGAAACCAAATGTCATGCAGTTACCTGGACTATTTTTCTCACATCTCCACTGTGAAAGCTGAAACCACAGCGATTCCACAAGGCCAATCATGAAGTTCCCTCCTACTCATGATATGGATGAACCCACACACCTATCCGTACTCAAAGCTTACATTCTCTAAAATATGTTTATCCCAATGCCCGCTCACACCTCCCCTGGGCTGGGCAGGCCGCCCCCGCCCCGGCCCCGCTTCCTCCGGGGCGCAGAGGGGAGCGGAGCCGACCGCGGGCCGGTCGGGGCGAGCTGCGAGCCCTGACATACCTGAGGGGAGGCTGAGGGGCCGGGGCGGGAGCGGAGACAGCGGAGCGGGCACCGGGGGGTGAGGCGGGCACCGGGGGTGAGGCGGGCACTGAGGGGTGAGGCGGGAACCGAGGGGTGAGTCGGGAAATGAGGGGTAAGGCGGGAACCGGGGGTGAGGCGGGCACCGGAGGGTGAGGCGGGCACTGAGGGGTGAGGCGGGAACCGAGGGGTGAGTCGGGAAATGAGGGGTAAGGCGGGAACCGGGGGTGAGGCGGGCACCGGAGGGTGAGGCGGGCACTGAGGGGTGAGGCGGGAATAGAGGGATGAGGGGGGAAATGAGGGGTAAGGCGGGAACCGG
>VXBN01012301.1:434464-470848 GCA_013397395.1 Sinosuthora webbiana
CGGGGAGCGGAGCGCGGTGCCGGCGGAGCGCGGACAGGTGCGGGGCGGGTGCCGCGGGCTGTCGGGCGGGTGCGCGGGAGCTCCGTGAGGCCGTGCTCGGCCGCGCCCCGGGGCCTGTGCCGGGTGTCCCTGCGGAGCGGGATGCGATGTGAGGCGCGGAGCAAAGGTGACTCGAGGGTCCCTGGCAGGAGGTGTGTCCCCACACCGCTGTCCGGGCGGGCTGGGAAAACTCCCCTTTGCCTCAGGTCCTTGGTGTTTGCTCCTGATGGTTCCTGCGCTCTGCTCCAGGCCTGTCTCTCTATCCCTGGCTCAGTTTCACTGATCTAATCTGGTTCTCCTTTTCCCTCTGTTGCTGTGGCTCAAGCAGCATCATGCACCGGGCTGGAGAGATGTTCTGCTGTTTAGAAAGATTAAATTCTTCAAACACAAAACATGTGCCGCTGTGATGCTCTCAAAGAAGAGCTGGATCTGTACAAAAGTCTGTATAAGTATTTAGAAAGGGAAAATAGATGTATTTTTCCTTAGTTCATTTGACCTTTAGATGCTTAAATAACATGTCCTTTTCTCTTCTGTGTAGGTAGTTTTGCTCTAAGCAAGCAGTCCCCTCCTGTCCCCTTCTTTGATTCAAGTTTGATATAAATGCTAATGCTCCTCTCTACCTGGTGCTGGAGGCTGTGGAGCTGGGCTTTTTTAGGAAGAAAGGATCATCACAACAATGTAACTGTAATAAACCTACATGCTGAAAAATCCATCACAAGAGAAATGAAGGTTGGGAAGAAAACTGTGAAACAATAGGTGGTAGGTAGCTTTTGGCTCAGCCTCCTGGAAATCTATCATTCTTCCTTTATTCTTCGTCTGACTTTTTTTGTGGTTTTGGTTGGTTGGTTGGTTTGTTTTGTGGAGTGTTTTGTTTTGGTTGGTTCTTTTTTCCCCCAAAATTTATAGCACTGTTCTTCCTCCTGTCACCTCCAAATAGCATTCAGAAGGCTATTCTCTATGAAACAATATTTGTATAGCCTTTTGGCAGCCCTGCTGAGGGCCCTTTTGATGCCCAAACAATGTCAATCACATCATTTCGGAAAATGATCATCGCTTATTTGCTAGTGGACCTGTTGTAAAAGAAAACCTTTATTCACAAAGTATAAAGACCTTTTATGATCTTGAGGCTCTTCTTAAAGCAACAAAAGCTGTTTCTAGTGGTGGTTGTTGAGTGTGTGCACACAATCCTCTTCAGCATTTATCTGTTTAAACAAATGGGTGCCACATTCACTGATGATCATAAAATTTATGTTCAGAAGGAAATCTCTTTGATGTACAGTCCAGTATGTGATTTCTCTGGGAGTTCAACCAAGTGCTGGATCTCTGCCCATACATGGAGCTGTGGGCATGGGCACAGACTCTGTGTTCTTTGCCCTGTTGGGTTGCCTGGACCAAAATACATGTCAGGCATAGCCCGAGTGCTGTGCTTGACTGTGCCAGGCTGTGGCCACAGAGCCAGGCTGCAGGAGCTCAGGGTCTGCGTTTGCCTCCCCAAGCTGTCAGTGCTTGTGGTGCCCCTGAGGGAGGTGGGTACCAGAGCTGTCTCAGGTACTGGCTGGAGTTCCCTGGTTCCTGTGGCAGCAGTGCCACTGTGCCGTGTGCCTCTGTGGGGTTGTGCCAGCACAGACACGAGCTCTGGGCCTGCAGGGAGCTGTGTACTGGTGGGTGGATTGTGCAGGCAGCTCCTGTAGAGTCCAGAGTGCAGCTGGGAGCCCAGATCTCCAGGGCCTGCTGTGCTTCCCTGGTGGCCTTCATGAGTCACAAATGGCTCTGTGGGTCATGAGTAGTGGCTACTGGTGGTGCAGTGCTGTGAGCCACATCTGTACTACACATCTGTTCTGAGCTGGGAGCTCAGCTGGGCTGGGGCTGAACTCTCACAGGGCTTTTCTTCTGTGCACAGACTTCAGAGGAAAAAGAATTGCGAAAACTTAGTTCCATTAATGTAACTGGTAAACTGTGTAGTGATGTGTAGTCGCCAGGTCAAGAATGCCAACCTAACCAAGGGCCCCTAGAGCTCCTTCCCCGTTTACTGCAGTGCTTTAAGGCCTTCCTCATTCCTCTTTCTTGTAAGGTGTTCTCAAAATAAAGCACATGGTAGATAAGGATTTCAAACTGCACCTTGGCAGGTACAGATAAGCACTCAAGGTGGCTCAGGGAAAACAGATACAGGAAGGAGAGGATAGAAAGGGCTGTGGGAATTGCTTGCAAAGGATGTCTTGAGTGTAATGAGTTACATGAGCTGCCCTTGTTTCAGGGTAGGAAGGCCATTTCTTAGAAGGGCAGGGAGTTTCCCTGGAGTGGAAAGTAGGTTCTGTTAGTTTGGTTATTAGCAGGCTGGGTTCTTTGATGCCACAAGGTCTGGTTTGGGTTTTAAGTTTTATATGTTCTGCCCAGTAAGTGCTTGAGTGTTACTCTTTTTACCCAGTGCTGCTCTGTGCTTTCAGTTCTGTCCTAGCAGTTTTACTCACTTCTCAAGTTGACTGAAATGGAAAATAATGGTAATTTTAACCCATATGTAAGACAGCAAAAAATGTCTGCCATGTAGTGAGCCTCCAGTATTGTTCTAAGCATCCTTGGAAAGAAACAGCTCTGTCAGTCTTTACCTCTGTCCTTACACTAATCCCTTGTATGACTCAAATTGGTTTTGCAAAGTTAGGAGTGTATTATTTTTAGCTGTGTTTCTTTGTGAAGGCAGTATCTTTCTGGATTCACTTCCCTGGCTGGGAAACTGCTGGTGGGACTAGACATCTGTGGTGAAGCACATGCAACTTCCAACCACAGCTCGAGGCAGTCTGTTGGAGGTGAGCAGGGGAGCACAGTCGCAGGTGCTGGCAGCAGGAAAGGCTCCTGTGGTTTCTCAGCTGGAAACAGCTGCTTTGGTGAGCTGTGGGAATCCCCACACTAAGTGGGACACCTTCCCCCAGCACCCCCCAGTTCTGACTGCAGCAGAGATGAGGTAGGAAGGCTGAACTGCAAGACCTGAGGTGGATTTAGACTGCAGATGTATTTTCTTTCTAGCTGGGTTCTTGCCTCAGAGGAGCTGACTGCAGTGGCTCTGGCACGGCAGCTGCCTCCAGCCTGGTTGTGGTGGGAGTGTTGGGGTGAGGCAGTAGCACACACTCTGAGTTCTGCCTGCTCTTTGGGAAAACTGTCCTCCTGGCTCCCTGGGCAGACTAGATCCGTGGTGGAGACACTCCTGGCCCTGTGTGCAAAGATCAGTTTGGCTTCTTCCTCGGGAATGTTTTCTGTTCAGCACCTTCAGCAAACAGAGCACCGGATCAGAAAGCCTGACTCCAGCTGGGCTGTGTCACAAATAAGTCTACTCTCCACAAATCAGTCATTCACAGTAGCTGAACAGTACCTGTGGATTAAATCTGTTGGAACTTGCTTTGGCATTATCTCAATTCATTTGGCAATTTGTCTAGAAAAGGCTTATCTTACCAAGCAATCTCTGAGCAGAAACAAACGCTTTGAAAATGGGGGAAGTCATGAGGGAAGAGGAAGGAGGACTGTAATAGTCCACACTTGCAGGTTGGAAGTTGGGCATGTGGTATGCGTAAGGGAAGGACAACTGTGTTTGTAAATTGGAAGCAGTGGGAGTAGTGAATTTTTCAGGCCAAACTGCAACCTGTAGCCACATGTTCGTGAGCTTTGTTCAGCTGAAAAGACTTCCTTTCCCAGCAGGTCTTATGTAAGAGAAGAAGAAAGTCTCTTACTTCATCTTACTTTTTGAATATATGCAACACATTTGTTTTTCTTAAAGTGTCTGGTGTTTTTGTAGGACTCCTTCTCCTTTCCTAAATTTGTGCATTTCTTGTACAAGGTAGTCTTCAACAGAGATTCTATTTGACTTGGAAGAAGGGAAGACTGTCTATTATCTAGTCTGCAGACATCACCTCTCCTTTGTGACAGTTACGATCAGAATTTCCACATCATAATGGAATTTAGCACATCTCCAAACAGTGATTTTATATAAATGTTGACACAAAAACTCAGCAGCAGTGGTTTCACTTACCTGGAGCTCCCATGACAAGCTCTGGTGAGCAGGTTTTCATTGGTATGAAGACAGGACAAGGGACTCTTCACTTCTCTGTCAAGCTCTGTGTACCTCTTGCCTTGTATTGGGTTCCACGGTGCACTGATTGGGAAGCAAGAAAGGAAGTGTCAGAGTAAAGCTCTGTGCTGCCTTTGCCCCTCTAAGGCTGCCTGTGTGTTCAGTGGATTCTGGTAACACAGCATCATTCCCTGGAGCTGCAGGAGCCCAGCAGAGCCTGCCCGGGAGCTCTGTCTGTCCGTGCCTGCACACAGCGACAGGAGCCCACAGCCTGTGGTCCCACACGAGCTCAGTCTCTGCACACAACTTCTGACTTCTTTGGCATGCACACAACTGATCTGATCAGGGAAGTAGCCAAGCTGAGCCCCCGCTGTGCCCAGCTGAGCTCCTGGTTGTGGCCAAGCTTGCCCAGATCCCACCTGTGCAGACCTTGGGCTGCTCCTCCAGTTCCAGCACTGTGAACTGCATTTTACCCAAGGAAAGCCCCCGTCAGTGCTGCAGCTGCATGCTAGAGACAGGTGTACAGCAATGAGGCAGCACGGGGTACACAAATTTATCACCTGCTTTGGTCATAAATAGCAACACTTAACAAAAGTCACGTGACATACCAAATTATTTAGGGAATAGTGTCTGTTACAATTATATTTTCAACTGAGGCAGTATACTGTATCAGATGCTTGAGGGATAAACCCTCACCTTTCATTTATGTTTCTTACCCCTATTTTCAGCTTAGAGGGATTTTTTTTTTTTTAATAAAAGGAAAATGGTGCTGAAAGCAAGCCTGGCTCTGTCCCACTGTTAAGGGGCTTGGAGAATGTATTGGCTGGATTACTGCTGTGGTGAAAGGCACAGAGTAAGGTATGGATGATCCTGACTCAGCCAGCTCTCAGACTTCCCTCCCTGCTCATTCCTCACTCCTGTGGAACAATCCCACACAGTTGACACTACCAGCAGCACAGAGTTGCCACAGCAGGCGAATCCAGAGAACAGAAGTTCTCTGAATCTGGAAACACACCTGCTCCAGAAGAAATGGGGAGTTCTTCCAACACATGACTTCTGAGGAGTTGTGCATGGAAGTATTGTGGGTATTGCTGCTTCTTGGAGGGAGTCTGCACCTAGCCAGACTAGCACATGGTTAGGAAACAGTTTGGCATTCTGGTTCAGCAGCCAGTCCTCACTGGCATAGCCCCCGGAATCTAGGACAGGATCGGTCCCCAGTTCAACTAGATAAACTCAGCCTTGCTTGTGGGAGGACAGCTGGGAAGCCCCAAAGCTTACAGGTGGTCAGAGAGGCCTTTTGCCTTAAGCCAGAGCTGCACAGAGCTCCTGTGCCACCCACGGATCCCAGCGGCGTGTCCCAGCGCAGGCTCCGAGGACATGAGGTAACCACTGCTGCAGCTGTGCTGGGTGACAGTCACCTGTTCTGTGCTCGGCTCCCTGTCCCCGTTGTAAGCCTGCTTTCTGCACAACCTGTTTAAAATGATCCCTGGGGCATTCCTGAGGTGGAAACTCAAACCTTAGCTTAGGCCCTGCTCTTGGGGTTTGAGGGAATCACAGCCAAAGCTGATCATGTGTCTGGTGCTTATCCTGCTCTAAGTGCAGCACAGGGGGCTGAAGTCTGAGCTGTTGGGGCTGGAGGCATGTGGAAGATCCAGACCTCTCTCCTACATACCTGAGCTCAAAACTGTTCAAAATCTGCCTTTAAAGGTAAAATACAGTTGTCATTTCTGTAGGCTATTCTAAAGTGAGCAGAGGCCATGTGTCTCACTCCCTTTATGCCTGGTGAGAACATCCAGTTGGTTCTGTGCTCATCCTGGGGAAGCAGGGAGGGATCACAGGACACTTAAGCAGAAGAGTAAGGAAATCACGTTTTGGTTGGGGTTGTGGGGTGCCCCTGATAGGATGATTAGTAGTTATCCCCATGGAAGAGCTCTAATAGCAGAGGCTGGGAGCTCTCTTAGAGCAGTAATTAACGTGGCACTGAGCAATGCTGCTGGGATGCAGCAGATCCAGGCTCTGGTCTGGTCTGATCTGATGCTGCCAGAACAGGTCATTGACCCCAGTGTTCAACATCCAGCCAGGAGCCTCAGGGCTGGGGTCTTGGAAATCTTCAGAAGCTTTTTGCAGTGAGTTTAGCACCTTCCTGCCCAGTTCTGCTCTCCTTACGTGCTTCTAAAACGTGGGTTTGTTGATTTATGAAAGAACTTTCACTTCTGTTTGAAGCAATCTAAATTTGGAAAGGAAGTCTTGAGCTCCTCATTGTTGCTGTGTATGGGTTATTGTTGAGGCCTGCAGGTTCCAGTGTGAGGTTTTATTTAGAAACTGAAGAGAAGAAAGAATTAGTAAGTTCTACAGATGGAGAACTACAGATTGATATTTTGGCCATCAGTGCTAAAAGACATTGCTAGGGGAGGTGATGGGTTTGTCAGTAAGTGCAGTCATAGGAAGATGTGTGTCCATGCCCTTCATGCTGCCTGCAGTGCTCTTGGAGAACCTCTCCACACCTGGTTCCCACCAATTTTCTAGCAACATTTTTCTTCTTCCAGAGCAGTTTTTCCCTTTTATTTCCAGAGTAAACTAGAGGACTAAATCCTCCTTTAAAATACAGTTACGTAGATCCTCTGAAATAAGCTGAAATAGGGAGATTCTGTTTTTTAAAGCTTCCTGACTTTTTTAGATGTCTCCTTAAAAACTGCTCTTTATCTGCCAAGCAAAACACTGCAGGCCTTTTGTCTTTCTGAGCAAAACTGAAACTTTCCACAGAGTAAAACAGTCTTACGAATGTTTTCTTCTAACTTTAATTTCCCATAATTTCTTTAGAGACAGCTCTGAGTGGCTCAGGTCAGCATCAGCTAGTAGTATAAAACCCTGAGTGCAGATCAAATGCAGTGTTTTCCCCCCTCATTTTAGTGAATTCTGAAAGCTATGCCCTTGCCTATCCTCTCTTGTTTTAAGGAAACAATCGACTAAAATCCACAGGTAATGTTCTAAGGAGACTGATGTGTTTGGGGAGTTCTGCAGAGGCCTTCAGCCTTCTCCTTTTAGAAGAAGAAAGGTTTCAGGTTTTCTTTCTTTTTTCCTGTGAAACACAAGAGTGTCTGGAATAGCTCTGGAAGAGTCGATGTGAGCACAAACACCAAAGACTCTCAGCATTTGTTCACACAGCTAAGCTGGGAGAAACCCAGAGTAGATCTCAAAGGGCTTGTCAGTCCCATTCGTATTCAGACAGGATATTATGTGTGTTGAAACTGGTTTGGTGGTGCTTTGTGGGTCAAGGGTAGTATTTGTAGAAGCACTGGCTGACAGCTAAAGGCCTGATTGAAGCACTGCTGTACTGGCAGCGTTCTGTCTGGGTATAAGCAGGCAGAGTTCTGTGGGATGTCTCTCCATGCAGCCTAAATTCCTGAGCCATTTGCAGTCATGGTTAGGGACTAGAGTGGAATCTGGAACCTCGTGTTTGGAAGGAGAAAAGGAAGCTGCTGTGATCTGGGTCTTTAGCTCTTGCCCTGAAACACTGGCTGGGTTTGTGCTGAGACTGCATTTGTAGGAAATGCAATCCTACTTTGGGAGAAGGTGTTTTCTGTAGTGATGCTGAATGCACCTCTGTACCAGTAATTACCTCTTTACCTCTAACTCAGTGGTCCTTATCAGTTCTCACCTGCCAGTGTGTAACTGCAGAGATAGCTAACTTTGCAAGAGCGAGCTGAATACTTCTGCTGGGGTGACATTAATGTTTAGTGTTTAATTCTTGTGGAAACTAAATCTATAATCATAGTGCTGCCAAGGCAGGTTCCAGTTCCACTGATGTGTTCTTTCCTTATTTCTTTCTAGTGTGCTATTCAAATTGCCTCAGTTACCAAGAATAACTAGTTTGGGGTTTGAGGCAAAGAGCTTTGCAGTGAATGGACATCTGGCAACGTAAGATTTGGAGCTGAAGGCAGTGGCAGCCCTGCAGTCAGTGCAGCGGGCAGGGAGTGTGCTGGCAGCAGATGCAGTGGTGGTGCAGCCCTGCTCTGAGCTGGAGTCCCCACGAGTGTCTGGGGGCTCCTTGCAGCTCCTCTCCTCAGTCAGCCCACTGCTCTTCCAGTGAAGGGACAAATCCTGCCTCTAGCATTTTATTAACGGACTTTTCAGTTTCCTTTTGAACTGTTGTGCCAAAACAGGCCACGTTTCTCACTGTTAGAGACTACTGCTGTACACCAGAAGAGTTCTGAGCCTGCAGGGGAGACACCCATTCTCGTTTCTGGCCTTCTTCCTAATGCTAACGTAGCCAGGACTAGCTGGCTGTCCTGCCTACTAGGATACTTAATCCTATGGGCCTTAACCTGCATCCTCCTTCCAGTTCTCTTAATGCAAAATGCTTCTGCTTCTTCATCTTTCCTAGGCAGGGCCGGCTGCTGTCCCTGCTGCCCAGTGCCTGCAGTGGCCTGTCCTGCCTGTCCCCACCCTGCAGTGTCCCTCCAGCTGCTCAGCTCTGGCCCCAGCGCCGGGACAGCCTCTCTGAGGCCCCACAGACACGGCCTGACTCAGCAGTTTTCACACTTCCGCCTCGATCTGTCCTGCAGCTGTCAAACCAAGGTGCAGGGGGAAGGGGAAACACATGAGGAAACGCATGGTCTGTTCCCTGCCTCCCCCTTTCACTCCTCGTGGATCCTCCACATAAATAGGCTGGCTCAGCCCTTCCAGCCTTCCTGTATTCCTGACACGAGGGTGAGGTCTCTGCCCTTGCAGGCATGGCCCCTTTGTACTGCACAGAACAAAGCCTCCACATTCCGGCTGTATGTGACAGGGTGGGTTTGTAGCATGGCCTGTCAGCTTCCCTGACAGAGCCTCAGTGGTGTGGGAACAGCATCAGTGAGCTCTGCAAGTCTCTGCATTGCTAGAATTCTTTACAGTTCTTCTAAGTGCTGAGCCTTCAGCCTCTTCCTGCAAGTAGCTGTGGCTCAGATTTATCTAACCTCAAACTCTGGGAGGGAGAACGTGGGGGAAGTTGGAGAGCCACCCTGATGCATGAGGGATTTTGAAATTTATCAGTAAGAAACACTAATTTCTTTGGGAATAATGATTTTGAGAGCTTTTCCTCTAAGATGACTGACTGACTGCAAACAGGTCTGCTTCTGGGAGGTCGGGGCGGCTACCGTGGCACAGCTTTGCTTTGATGTCAGGTAGCTGCACCAGGATCACATCTAATTACTTTGAAAGCCTGTCTCTGAGCAGTAGGTTCTCTTCCCCCAACTGGGATGGACTTCATTATACAGAGGACAAAAATCTCTCTTTTCTTTAACCTTCATGCAAAACTTTGAGCTGGATGACAACACTTTTGAACTTTGGGGCTATTTTAAACTTATACTTAACTCTCTGATGTTAGTTCTATGTTCATATCTCCCCTTAGATTTGAGGTATGAAATAAAGCTCTTTTCTTCCTCAGAGGCTGAAGGATATGGAAAAATCTGCTGTGAGCTGTTTTGCTTTATCTCAAAGCACATATCATTTGCAGCAAGGTAGCTGTTACATTCCTATAACATATTGTCCAACTACTGTTAATCAATAAGACATACATTTCACAGCACAGCAGATGCAGAACTTTAAAGCCAACAGCCTTGCAAAGTTTATAGTATTGGCTACCAAGTACTGTCCTCTAAATTATTTTCTCATGTTCCAGTGAGCTTCTGCTTGCCATCTGCCCTTCACACAGTCGTCATACCATGTCTGTTCTTTAAAAGACAATTTAATTAGATCTGCTTTCAGTAGGTTTTAATCAAGTGTTATGGGGTTGCTGGTGAATTATTTACAGCCGTATCACTTGATGGAACACTTGGTCTGCTAAAGGTATCATGTAAGTGACATCTGTAGCAAAGAGTAGAGCTGGCTTTGACTGAGGACCCCACTTATGTTCCTTGGGGTTGTCCAGCTGACATCAGATGAATGTCGGGTTATGTGAGCCCACTTTCCTTTACAGGAGTAGCAACTGAATGTGACTGTACTGAAAACAAAGGAGTTGAAGCAGTTTAAAACTAGGGTAAGAGCTGAATTTAGCTCTAGTCTCTGCTGGCTCAGTTCTTTTGTAAGTGCCTTTCAAGGCTGAATACCTTAAACAGCATGGCCTTGACCCCCACTTGAAGCTCCAGCTATTTAAACATAAGTACTGTTGTACTGTCTTCAGACTTGGTCTGATGTTAAATTAAGTGTGTTTTGAATGAGCCAGGGAGTAAAAAACAACACTCATATAGCAAAGGATAACCAACTGAGAAAGTGGATATTTTTAGAATGCAGAAGGATTCTTTCTCTGCCTTATTTCACCTGACTCTTAAATTGGTAGAAATTCTACAGTTATAACCCTTCTTTATTTCACCTTGTTGAATGCATGTTTCAGCAGCATTGCTCTTTTGCCAGTTCAGCTCCCATTCTTGCATGAGACAGCCCCAGCCTGAGGCTGCCATCCACCCAAGTACATGTAAGTGTACAGCAATAACTGTTCAGCTCTCTCTTAGCATCCAGAACTGACACTCTGGGCCATGTATGTGACAAGAAATGTATTATATGATGGTCTCATCCATAACATGCAAGTGCTGCTACCCATGGCCTAAATAATATTCGCTCTTTGTATGAAGATTTCATTTGCTCACTCCTATCTCTGAAACCTCTGCCACCGAAATGATTACAGGAATGCTTTAAAGTCCAATTACTCTTAAGCTCCTTCTCTGAATTTTTAAGTGCTTGGACCTTTTCCTGGGGCTGATAGTGAGCTAGTAGTACTGCTGGCAATCCAGAACTGTATTTAGGAAAGCGACCCCTACCATTGCCCCATCCATTCGATCTGTCAGTGGGTAAGTGCAGTTGTTTGCCTTTATGGAATGATGTACAGGGAGGCCCTGGAAACCCCAAAGACACCAAGAGAGAATTTAGCAGGTCATTGTATCTCATTGTGTGTCATGAGCCTTTTGTGAAGGACAAGGCTAATTTACAGTTTAATTGTGTTGAAATCCTGGATGTGTGGCATGCTTCACCGGCTCCTCAGGAGGGACAGTGGGGTGAGAAGTTGTGTACTCTGCAGTTCCCCCTGCAGTAAGAGGGATGACTGCCTACACTCAACCCAGGCTTTGATCCTTCCTCATTCTCTAGAATGACCAACGACAAGGGAGTTTTTAATGTTGGCAAGTGAAAGCTGAGTACATTACAGTCTCACTGAGGGAACTGAAAGCAGTCGGCCTATTCATGGGAGGCTTTTCTAACTTCTCTTGGCAAGCAGCAAGGGCAGACACGTTTCAGAGAAAGTGCTTCTAGTCCTGATTTTATTTAGTGTTTGGGACAGGACAGTGTGGACACCGGGATAAGAAGGGAATTAAGTGCACCCTTACTGCACTGTAATTCTCACATTGCTGCTGCAGATGGCCTGGCTGGGAGACAAAGGGAGCCTTAGCATTGCTTATCTGGAGCACACACCTGACAGGTCACCTGCGAGTCTCAAGGTTCACGTTCAGGTGGCACTGTAGAGTAGTTGCCTTTATAGTGGTCCCTCTCCTTTCAGCTGCTGTGGAACCCACGGGTGTTTTGCTCTCTCTGTCTGCCACTGCTGTTTGTTGGTTCATCCCTATGGATGATCCCTGGTCCCAGGCCTTGTGCAGCTGCTGGGAGAGTCTTTGCAGTACAATAAGCTGCTCTGTGTCACTGAGAGCCTTCCCCTCCCCCAGGTTGGGATATTCCTTGTGCAACGTGATCTAACCCAGAGTGGTTGGGAACTGATAGTCCAGAGTTCATTTCCAGTTATTATTGTAGTAGGGAGTCAGGCTGGATCGAGGTACTCATTTCCAGCACAGACCATATACCCTTTGAAAGCATAAACAACCTCTAGGTCAGTTTTACTTAGCTTCATACACAAGGGTTTCAGCTAAACAGGAAGAGCAAGCGGGAGCTGAAGCACTGCAAGAAGCTGGTTCAGCACTCATCCATACAGGACTAAGTAAGGTCCCTTCCAGTGGAAAAACATATACATGGAGGACTAAGCTCTAAAGCAGCGGGGGAAGCTCCCTGTTTTTGTCTTTTGAGCTGGTCACCTTAACTGCAGTGCCTTTTTTCTCATTATCTGGGATCCTACAGAAGCCCTTCATAGACAGGATCTAGGATAGCTTTGAAGGCAGGCACGTTCAGAAGTTGTTGCTGTGGTCTCTTAGAGAGACTGGAAATTAAAGGGGCTGGTCTAGGTGAATCATTACCCTCAGAGTATGAACTTGTGATGTTGGGGAGCCATGCCTGGTGTTGGTGCAGACCCAGCAGCAGCAATCCGTGTGTAACTGCAGCCAGGATGGGAGCACCAAGTTAGCAGCAGTCAAGGCTCCCTCAGCTGTACTTTGCTGCATGCTAACACAGCCTTCTGTTAGGATTTCAGGCCGAAAAGACACTTTGCACAGCTCAGTACCTGCACGTGGAGACCAGACTACCTTGTGGTGGCTGGCTGTCATTGCCAGCTCCAGCTGGAATTTGTGCTGCCCTGGGAAACTCAGGCAGCTCATGGAGCAAACTGGGCTCAGAGGCTGCTAGATTCAGAGTGCAGTAGGGCTGCACAGCCAGTGGGGAAGGGGAGCCTCGGGCTGGACAAACAGGTCACACAGGTTTGCAGACACCTCCGAGCTGCCCCAAGGCTGCAGGAGCTGGGTGCTTTCAGGTGGGAGCAGCACCAGCACTTTGAGAGATAAAAGTTTGGCAGAATTGAAGTTCCATCAAGTACTAGAGTGTTTAAGCTTAGTTTAACAAGAATCCATCAGAGTAGTCAATAATTTGACTTCCTTGCAGTTAATTATTAAGTTCCTCCTACAAAGCACCACTGATACAATTAAATTTACTTTCTAACTCAAGATTAACAGCCTGACTTGGTCTTTGCTACAGCCTTTCCTTTAGGGAGAGACCAGCTTGGCTATGAGGATCTGACCATTTGTGCCCCCTTTAGGGAGCAGGGGTCACATCCTGCTCTCTGCAGAGGTGACTCCTACACTCCTGCTCTTCCTGTTGCCTCGCTCGCTCTGCCTGTGGCCTGCAGAGGAGTAGGAAGGAAGAACTGGTCCAGTACAAAACCTCACTGCACAAAGACACTCAGCAACTGACCAGCAGCTTTAGAGCAGAGTAGAACACACAACTCATCCCAGTAACTTCAAAACAAAATCGGGGAAAAGGCCGTAAATAAAACCTTTCTGCAACACCGTCCTTTGTCTCACAGCCTTTCCCCACATCCCATGTTTAACCCAAACTTCTTCCAGTAATCCTTCATTCTCACTGCAATTACACTGACTCCACCAGTGGGATGGTCCTGGGCTTTCAGAAAGGATCTGCACAGAGGTTTGTCTGAGACTGTGATGTTCCTGATCTTGGGAGAGCAGAAGGGCCAACCCGAGGGGGTGGAACTGCAGAGAGAGGGGGCTCTGGACAGGTGCTGCTGAGGATGTTTGTTTGCTGAGAAGGAAAGAGAACTGACCCCAGAGGCAAACTCCCTGACAAATGGCATCACCAGTGCTGGAGGGAAGATAAAGCTCATACAGTCCACTGGCAGCATTTTACTTTTAACTGGTTTAGGAGTGTCTCCTAGAACTGAGCTGTGGGGGACCCGGTTAACTTGGCAGCTGAATCTCAGTTACACTCACAGCTTTTGCAGTCCTGTATTTTGTGTTTCAGTGCCTGTACACAGTACTCTGGGAACATTCTTGATAATTGGTGAGCACACTGAAAATCTCTGATCCCACTGCATGGCAGAACATACCAAAGCTTTTCTTTTTCCCTCTTAAAATCTCGTGTTATAGGTTCAAAACATTTTGAACAGAGTGGGGTTTAGTGTATTTTGTTCTTCCTGACAATCCCAAAATACAATCTCATAGCAGCTTGTTAAAATAAAGCTGTTTTGCTGTTTTAAAAGAGAGAATGTGGCAAGTTGCCACATTCCAGTTAAGCAATTTCCTATAGTTGACTTTTTTTTAAAATGCATGTTTTTTTCAGTCATGTCCCTACTCTGTTTTCTCTGCAAGAAGCCAGAATACCCCGGACAAGACAGAAGCCCCCACCTCTGGATTAATACGTGAAGCAAACTCCCCCTCCCGAGTCTCCTCATGAGAACAGAACACGGAGCCTTGGCACGGGGGACTGTAGTGTATGTGGCAAAGTGGAATTTTTCAGAACTGTGGCTTTTTTTGGAAGCAGCATTTTCCTTCCTGGGGGTAGATTTGCCCACTTGTATTGAGCAGCCCTCAGGAGCAGCTGGAGTCCTCCCGGGGAGGCTGCAGGCTGTGCTGAGCAGTGGGCGGGTGCTGGCCCTGCAGCTGGGGGCAGCTCCAGGCTGGCTCCCAGCGCCAGGATCTCCTCTGCAGGAGGGCAGCAGGGTGTGCCTGCCCGGGTTCGGTGCCTGGGTGCCTGTCCTGCCAAACTGGGGTTTCGCAGGTGCACGTAGAAACCGAGTAACTGATACAAGAACATCTGCTGAGTAATTGGAAGGAAGAGCCCGCAAGTGCTCAAGGTAGTGAGTAATGCTGCAGCTTCCTATTTCTGGGTGACTGTGCTCAGTCCTCTCCCTTTCTCTTTTCAGCTGAGGAAGGTGATTGGCAGTGACTGTGCTGAGGAGACAGGACTGGACACGCAGGGGCTTTGCAGGCAGGTCATGGAAATGGGCTCCAGGGCCTGGGCAGCCAGACTGCCTCTGCTGAGCTCCCAAATGCTGTGTTGGTAACCTAACCCAGCACAGGCCTCAGCTGCACTGCTGGGGTAGCAGGCAGCGTGGGCAGGACCTCATCCAGCATTCGGGGAAACCAGGGCATCTGGAAGTTTCAGATAACTTCAGTTACATGAGATCACAGCTGGAAAGCTAATAATAATCTGCTGCTGATTATTTGCACTTTCAAGATTGTACTGTAAACAATCCAGTTGAATTTATAAATTACCTTTGCCAAAACACAAAAGAGAAATAAGACTTATCTATGAAGGAAGGATGGAGGTAGAAAGGTCTTTTTTTCTTTTTGTTCAAGACATCTTTGGATTCAGAAGCTGATTCTAAAGCAAGACTGCTGATACTTAGGGAATCCTGCTATTTTGTTTGCTTATGCTGTGATGGCTGAGCACTGTAAGTTTTGCATTTGTGGAAATCCTCAGAGTGACTGAGCTGTGGAAGGACAGCTCATGTGCTGTATTTTCAAACAAGCTGAATACTAGGAAAGCTGAGTGTGGGCACTGACTTGGTGCCTGTGAGACAGGTAAGAAGCTGTCTGCAGCTCTGCTGGATCCCTCAGCCATTTAGAGGCCTTTGCTGTGTTTCTGGCTTTGGTATTCTGGAGGAGTGTTAGAAAGAATTACTCCCAGTAGTGTTTTACATCACACCTGGCAGGAGGTGTAGGTGAGTAGCAGTGGCATGTAGAGTCTCCCACTGTACAGGTGTGGCATTGCAGCTTTCTACAGCATCCTCAGGATCCAGGGTTTTCAGTAAGGCCTAACTTAGCCACGTTCCTTTTGGAGACATCAAGGTGAAGTACTGTAAACGAAAGGAGTCGGACAAACCCACGAGTGATCTTTGTATAACGATGCAGAGCTGCTTGGCTGCAGTGAAAAATCTCAGCTCTTGTGGCATGAATTTGTATCCAGCACTCAGAGCTGTCCGCTGGCAGGCAGAGAGATACAACACAGAATCCCTTTGTGTTCCCCTGCTCCTCTCCTTGGGAGCAGAGTATTTCCATGACAGGCTAGCACGCAGGCTGTCACAATGGCTTTTTCTTTTCTGCTCAGCAGTTTGGGGTTTGTGTGTTTCTGGTCAGTGTGGCTCAGCACAGCGAGTCCCTCCTCTGGTCTGAGCAGGGGCACTGGAAACCCTGAGCCCAGAGCCTGCTCAGCTTCTCTCCAGCACATGAGCCAAGGAGATACTTTAAGACAAAAGGGATGTAACTCAGCACAAGGAGTGCAAAGGGGTGATGAAGAAGTTTTTTGAAGAGCATTTCCTAAAGAGCCTGTAGAGCATGAAAAGGGAAAAGAGAAAGGGAATCAAAGCATACAAGTGTATAAAACACGTTTTAGAAATGTTTCTTACAGGCTGATGATCTGGAAGTTTTTATGAATTGTGGAAGTGATGGCAAATGTGAGAACTTTGCTGCTCTAAAGGCCTTTTTCCAACTCCCAACTGGAGCAAAAAAGTCAGCCTCAGATTTTTCACGAATTCTGCATAAAATAATTTTTGGACACACAAGCAAAATGCTTAAACTCTGATCCTGAACTGGCACATTTTCTTCCATTGTACGTTTAATGCAGATTTTTATTAGAAGAATATGTTTTGAGAACTTCAATTTGCTTCCACAGGATGCTTTGAAAATGAGAAATTTGGTTTTACCAACTGTCACAGTACACTTCTCTTAAATGAACAAAACCAAAGGAAAACCGACCCCAACCCCTCCTGTTCTGCTGCTTGGGTGCAGAGACAAACCTGGTGTGTGAAGTTTCTGTGGAAATTCACAAATGTAATGGATATTGTACCTGCTTGAGAGATGCTGAGCTTGGAGCTTGTTCCCTTTGTATTTGTGATCTTTTTTTCAAGTGCCGATTAAAATCTTTCCAGGCTGCTGTATGATGCCAAGTAGCTATTGCAGAGCTGTCTGGTGTATAGCCAATTGCTGCTTATCAGTCCCCTCTGTATTTTTCCTCATACAACTCTTACTGGGTCAGCAGCTCTGTTTTCCTCTACTTTTTAAGTGGGCACAACATGGTTTAGGTGAAAGTCTGAGTCACAAGAAAAAATGTTCTTTTCAGGGTTGGGAATCTGGGTTCAGGTGTCTGCACTCTAAATCCTGTATTTGTATTTAACTAATGATAGAAACCCCTCATGGCTGCTACAGGCAAATGTGAACCAGTAAGAGAGAGGCCCAAGGAGATTTTTTGAAAAACAAAATGTGAGCAGTGAGCCATGGCAGCTTTCTCACTCAGTGTCTGTGAAAAGAGAAATGTGACCCCAGTCCTTGCCAAAATAGCTCAATTCTTTCTAGCAGAAACCCAATAATTGGGAGCATTTCAGAGAATACAGTTTCTTAGCTGAGATTTCCCAGGGTGCAGAGACAGAACGTCTTCAGTTCCAAGACCTGCAACCTGCTCCTACAGAGATTTAGCACTTTTCTGTATGAAGCTCTTCCCCAAAGCCCAGCACAGCAGCAGTCTGGGGAACTGTGTGTGCCACACAGGAGGGGAAGGTGGAACTCTGGAAGTGCTCGAATAATTGAGTCAAACAAGCAGGATTTGATTTTGCTGTGTTTTTTTCCTTCCCTTGGCCTGCTAATAAGCCTGAGAACAAACTGCTAATCTGCCTCATTCCCCAGCCAGTGCGAGGGAATGGTAGAGGCTGGAGGTCTGTGCTTGTATTCTACTGAGGCTACGGAAAAAGAAATGTGTAAGACAAAAGGAAGATGGTTGGGAAGGCAAGGGGAAGAGAAATGGGAAAAATGCCTTTGGGATTAGGGGCAGCATTCTGGGCAGTAAAATGCCCCATTGAAGGAGCTTGGTTCCTTCCAAGACCTCTCAGTTCTGTCCTGGGGAGTGTTCAGGCCTCATCCAAGGGGTTCCCCTTGGAGCTCACTGTCTGTGCCAGCTCGGGGTGCTCAGGACCTGCAGAAGGAGGCTTGCAGTGAGGAAGGGGAAGTGCAGGAATATGACAAAGACCTACAATTAGTCATTCTCTTCCTGGCCTTGATGAAGGAAATGTCTGGCTTTATATTGTCTGCTGTAAACTCTCCTTTATTTAGGCTCTAAGTTTACACATGCACAGCTTGTTGGTGTCTTTATTTCCACTTCCTGCACCATCAATCAAATACACCTGAGAGTTCATTCAGAAATGTGTCAGAATGATTAGTGCCATCATAAAAACTATGGAGGATACTCTCTTTAAAGGCACTTCTAAGTTTTGAATTTTACAGAGAGATCCCATGGGCTGTAACACAACTCCTGAGCCCAGAGCATGGCCTGGTGCTTCCTTTTCAGATTCTGAGCCTTCCACAGTCTTTCTCCCTGTCACTTGCTGCCTTCTGCTGCAGTCACTGGAAAGCCCACAGGGGGTGGGGGTAATTGTTTTCTTAGAGGGAGGAGAGCTCCAGTGGGTTAATTATAGAGAGAGGCAGAGTACTAGTGTTATGTTTGGGCTGCATTTGCCTCTGTAGGACCTTACAGACTTGGACAGGTACTTGTTTGCCTGCAGTACTTTGAGAAGCCTGTGTGGGATTCACAGCAGGGTAAATCCATCAGCCTGCTCAGTGGCCATGCACCAGCTCCATGAGGGATGGGAAAGCTGAGCAGGTCTGCAGGGCAGTGAGAGGTGACAATGCCCTTCAGGAGAGGTTTGGGGCTGGAGGAGGTTGCTGTGCCCCCTATGGCAGCACAGCTAAGCCTGATGAAGTGTGGCTGAGGTGAAGAAGCTCACTGGAGTGAGCTCACTGGGTGCTGGAGCTGTGAGCTGGGGAGCAGAGCTGCAGATCTGGTGTGGCAGCAGCAGGGCTGTGCTCAGCAAATGGCAAGTACAGTTCTTAGTCTTGCAGAATGCTCTCAGTCATTCTGTTACACTTGTGTGTCCTCGGGTTGCAAAGGAAGGGGGGGGGGCTTTCATTTTTAGTGTTCAGTGGGTGTGAAATCTCTGATCTTTAAGCAGAGGACTGTTCCTGTAGCTGCATTAGGCTCAGATGCCTCGCTGGGATGAAATCTTTGAAGAGAATTATGTTCTGAGGCTCAGGGAACTACTTGATTGTGTAGTTTCATCCTCCCACTCTTAGCTGGGAAGGCCTCAACTGAGTCTTTACAGCCTCAGTCACTGGGCTTGTGAAAAAGAGAAGAGGGGAGAAGAAAAGGAGTGGTATGTGGCCTCCAAGTGACCCAGAAATGATGCTGTCTGCATCATTTGACAAAGCAGAAATAACATACTGTAGTGTTTGGGCAGTGGCTATTGTGTCAGCCTGAGGCATGACTGAGGGCTCAAAGGAAAATCCATCCATCTGGTGTTCCATCTCTCCATACCCCTCTACCTCTCTGTGCTTGCATTTACCAGTTTCTCCTAAGGCTTCTCCCCCCAGCACCCCTCGCCTGCACATTTTCCTGCTGGCCTGTGCTGGGTCCTGTTTTGCAGGGTTTGTTTAGCAATGCATTGAGAAACTATTTCCTTTCCTGTTACCAGCAGGCCCAAAGTCCCTGAGCCGGATCCTGCAGGAGCAGCAGGGCTGCCACCCCGGGGCTTCTCCATCCCTTCTGACACCCTCTGCTTTTCATTGTCCTGCTGCTGGGAGCCACTGGTCAGAGCAGAGCACTGAGAGCTTTCATGGCCCCTTTTCTTTAAGTTATTTTTAATCCTTCTTCCCACTTCCTATTTTTACCAAGGTGCTACTGCATGGAGTCCTTCAAGTATATTGATATTCCTGAGGTGCTGGTGGCATCATTCAAAGCAGTGGCACTGTTCTGCAGCCAGTCTTGTTCGGGGGCACAGTGCCTGTGGCCCAGCACTGCAGCCACCTGCAGACCTGGTGCCTGGGACTGCAGCTGTGTGAGCAGTGCAGAGGGGGGTAGGAAATGCACACAAATGTGCAAGAACTCTGGCTACCGTTCCAGCACAGCTGAACACAGAAACCAGGCCTCACATTCTGGACAGGTGTTCTGCTTACTGCCAGGCTCTTGCTGAATGACTCAGCTGGGTTTAAGTAGAGAATGTGAATTCCACAGGCCACAGGTCAGAGTCTGACATGTGAGCCCCTTTTTTTCCTCAGAATCCACCTTAAATAAAGCAAATGACTTTGCTGCCAGGTATTTCTCTGTAATATTTTGTCTGATACCTATTTTACCATGCATGGCTGGTGAAAATACAGGTCACAATATCATCCTTTAGTAGCTTCAGTTGTTGGTTTTGAGGGCAAAGCCATGTGGGTGAAAAACTGAGTGACCTAATTTTTTAGGATACAAATAATTCCTTGAAATGAAGTGTTTTGCTCCTCTTCCTCCTACTTTGGGTTGTGAATTTTTGCTCCTGTGCAGATCCTGTGCTTGCCTTGGAAAGAGCTGTTTGAATTGCATGCTGATCTCAAGATAGTTTGGAGGATTGTGAGACTCCAGCTGAATCCTGCATTATGTGACTGCTCCTAATGGAAGGGCAGATGGGAAGGATGGTTTTCTCTGTGGCTGAACGAAGTGTTCTATGAACAGGTTTGGATCAGATTTCACTGCAAATTGAGCATATGTCATGTGAAAAGGGTACAGATCCACTCTCTGAGTTTAAGCAAGCAGATTTGGTTCTAAACCAGTCAAAACCAGGCAGTGGTTCAATTCTCCCTGTACTGGAAAGGGAACACTTCACACTGCTGTCAGGTATCTTTATACAGGCACAAGGCAGCTCACAGACTGTCTGAGCACAGCGGGCAATGAGAATTTCTGAGGCTGCAGTTGGTGCTGGTGGTGCTGTGATAGGTGCTGATAACCCTCCGATAGCTGGGGGCATTCAGATCACTCAGCTGCTGAGGGCTTGAGTTCACAAAGGAGCAGCTCAGTGCTGTGGGCAAAGCTGTACACGTGCTCGGGTTGTTGTCAGCTGCAGGGCCCCGCAGACCCTCACACTGGGGCACAGCTGCTCTGGATGGTTGGCTGCAGGGCACAGAGGGGCCTGTCCTGTGCCTGCACACCCCTGGCAGAGCTGGGCCTGGAGCTGTGTCCTGTGATCCCCCATCCTCCTGCTCCTGGGCACGCTGGGAAACCCTCAGTGATATTTCTGTGCAGTGATTCCTCGGCCTTATTCTGCCCCCTCCTCAGACACCTGTCCTGCCTGGTGTGCTCCTTGGAGACCCCTCTGGCCCACACCAGTGCTCAGGCTCACCAGCACCCTGATCCCGCTGGGGCTGCCTTGATTCCTGCCTCCGGGGGAAGGTTCTGCTCAGCATTGCTGCATCTCAGTCCCAGCTGGAGAACCCAGCCAGCACTTCTACCCCTTCTGTGTTTGCTACTTCCACCAGTTTGGCATCCCACAGCGTTGGTGTGGGATCTGGAGACTTGTTAGGTCTGTTGTGCTCCTCCCTGCAAAGCCCACAGGGGCAGGGTGGCTCTCATGGGGACGGGTTGGTTCCTTGTGTGGGCACTGGGCCTTTCTGAGCTCTCTGTGTGCTGTGTGACAGTGACATCCTGGGTCTTTCCCCTGCGTGGATCAACCCTGCTGCACTCTTTTTTCACCTTAAACTGGATGACTTGGAGAAAGTGCCCTGAAGTATCCTCACATGCTGCTGCTCTCCCAGTAGCTGGTGAGATCTTTATCGGTTTCTCACATGGTTGCCGAGCATGACTTCAGAGACAAATTTGGCAAGTCCAGTTCTGACCTTTTAATGTTCTCTTCAGCGCTCAGGTGGCCTAGAAGTTTGGCCTGACATAGGGTTTGTGCATATAATGGCACTGGGGAGAATAGATAAGAGTCAGCTAAAGGTGTGAAGTGAATCCACTTTCACTGGATGCCTTCAGATGACTCATCTGACTTTCCCCAGTGCAGATAATCTCCAGTTCAGAAGTTTGGTCTTCTGTATCAGGAGGCAGAAATGCAGAACCTCCCTCACACTCTGATCCTGACCTGGCCAGTGCCGTGTCCTGCTGCACCAGGAGCTGCTGGGCTGCTTCAGAGAGTGCTCCCTGCCCTCTGGGCTGGTTCTTGGCAGGAGGTTCATAGAGGAGTTCCTTCCAGATTAATTCCTGTCTGAGGCAAGATAGATGATTTACATTTCTCTTAACCACAGGCTAGAGCTGGGCCATACATTGATCTGATCCTTTTAAAGCCTCAGCCACCAGTTGGGTAAATTGCAGGGCAGGACTTGGTTGTAGCCTTGGAAGTTTCGGTGTAAGCTCATATTTATTGTCTCCTCCAGTGCTGCCAGGCTCCCTGAGATTTCATCTCTGGGCACAGGAGCAATAGGATCTGCTCTTGACCATGTGCTTGATTTGTTCATTAAATCATGACAGTTGTTTGTTTTGGGTATTGCAAAACTCCTCTTCTAAACATTGCATATGTTCCAAGTCAACAAGAAAAGTTGCAGGCTCCACTGAGCAGATTATAGGTTTTGTTAAAGTGTGAAAACATGGCATTTGGTTGTGAAACGTATGATTGAATCAAACTTGGTCTCCAACTGTTGATATTGTGCAGAAATCTTGGCTGGCACTTTGGTATAGCAGTGTCCCTCTGCCTGTCCCCAAGTTGTTTCATTTATAATTTCCATTCTGTGCCATGGTTTCCCCCTTTTTTTTTGTAAATTGAAAATTATTATTTTTGCTGCATTTATAGGGTATTTCAAGACATGCAAATTAAAAGCATGAGACTAAGCCACTGAAGGCCTCAGAAAATGGGCAGTCTTCTAGCCTGATCAGTTAACCAGAGGTCAGAAATACTTGGGCTGCAGTTTGATAACAGAATTCTTCCAGCTCTTCCTTGTAGTATCACCTGAATTCTGCACCCAGTGTCAGTGATCCGGGTTTACAGATGCTTTCCTGTGCCATGCCTGCAGAAGTGCAGCTGAAAAACTTGTTTTTCAACAAGGGCATTTGCTTTTTGTTTATTGTCCTCTAAAGTCCCAACTGTTGGCTGGAGGTCATGGACATGGCAGACTTGTGTCTCAAGAGATCTGCTGTTTATTTTGCAGAAATAAATAAAAAAGTACAAGCTAGGCACTTTTCTCCTCCACTTCTTGGACTTGCTTCTCATCTGTGCTGTAAATGGATCTCTCAAAGGTGCTGTAAGGAGATGAACGTGCATCCAGGAGCACCTGGCACGTGTGCCCTTGTCAGAGCAATGAGACCTGGTGTCCTGGCCATCAGCTGCTCCAGGCAGCGCAGCAGGGCTCTGCTCTGACCTGGGATCAGTGATTTTCTCCAGCTGCTCCGGATCCTGTCCCTCTTCTTGTCCTTTCCCATCTCTGTGGCTCCAAGGCAGTTGGAATATTGCTGCTTCTGGTGTGGGGCTTGCCATTTGTGATGAGTAGGACGTGCCATTTAGCAAGCAGGCAGTGAGTAGCTACTATTGGCTTTATCTCTCAGTCTAGTTTGTGGTTGGAGACCTGTGTGCTGGTTGTGGGTTTTTTGTGCGTCACTGAACCCAGAAATTTTATTATATTCTCAGAAAAGGGTTTTGCAACAGCTCAGCTATTAAAGCCAAACCATGTAGTTTAGTAAAAAGTCTGTGCAGGAAACAACAAAATGAAATTCATCCTAGGGGAGAAGCGTGGTGCATGTAGGCTGGGAAGAGAATGCAAATACACTATTTATAGGACGTGGGGAAAACAAACTTGGACTTGAGGAGCAAATGCGAAGGAGTTATCCGAGAAAAACCAGCCCTGGCCCTCTGAGGCACTCGGACCTGTGCTGCCAGAGTGCTTATCCATTTTGGAGAATTCCTTGTGTTCCAACAAAGAAGAAAAGTTTGACATTGAAATCCGTGGTGCACAGAGTCCCTCCCAGCAGTGTCCTTTAGGGTTCATGGATGATGTTTGGGAAGGGGAAATACTTGAGGCAGTATTTTTTAAGCCGTACAGAAAGGGCCGAGGCCGGTGCCTGCTCCAGGGAGCCCCTGCAGGGAGGAGGGCAGGGAGGAGGAGGGCATTTGCTCCTGAGCAGGCACATCGGTCAGGGCAGAGCCGGGAGTGCCGCCCAGCGCTGTGCTCTCACTCGTGATGCTTCTGGTGTTACTCTGAGGTTGGCCTGGAGAACTGCTGTGGGGAGTGCAAAGGCAGTGGCTGTACCTCAGCAATATCCTGCCCCAGCAGCGTGCTGTCCTCGTGACCCTGCATGCTGGAATTGGACACTGTGGGGCACACACTCTCTCTGTCGTTTCTTTTACATAATTTGTGTTTTTTCATTTATAAATAGATGCTAAGCCCTCCTTTCCTTCCACTGTGGTTTTTGGAACAGATTCTGATACCTCCATTGCCTGCAGTTCCCTGCTTTATTCTGGATCATGTGCTACTTTTAGGGCATTTGCCTGTAATTAGTGTTCCATATAACTAAGCGTGGAGCTCTGGCTTTACAGAGTATGCTGATAGCTCATCCTTCTTCCAGGAAAAATAAATCTTGCCTGATGGGAGATCCTACACTAAAATAACAGATTACAGTCAGACTGCAGAGCTGAGCTGCTGCTTTACACCCAGAGCCATCAGGGCTGGCTGTACCAGTTCCAAAATCACCGTGCAATCCTGCCTCTGTCCCTGGGTGCTCCGCAGCCCTGAGGCGTGCCCAGGAATGGGGAAGGGTGAGGTGAGCCGGGGCAGCAGCAGGAACATCCCGCAGTGCCCTGGGAATTCCTCACACAGGCTCACAAACACGCTGAGCTGTTTGCCTGGGGCTGGCTGTTGTGCTTGTGTATCAGAACACATGTCGTCATTGGCCCTTCCCTCGAGTGGCCTCTGGAAAGAGACAAGCTTTGGGTGATTTCTCTCTTCCTTCTCTTCCATGACATAGCTATTGCACAGTTGGGAAGCTGTTTTTCATTTGTGTAGGCTGATCTTTGGCATACTGGGGGCTGTTGAGTCTACAGACTTCCCGCAGCCTCTTCTTTCTGTCTGTCCTGAGGTGCCCTTGCCCATCTACTTATCCCAGCCTGCCCAGTATCAGTGTCCACAGAGGGGAAAAGCACCCTGAGAAGAAAGAAAATGTAACCCAAGCCCTGAGCAGGAGAATGCTTGGGACAGCACCTCCATGCTCCTCTCTGCCCTGGCAGTGAACAGGAGCACTCTGTGCACAGGCTGTTGTGGGAAAGGACGTGTGACAGTGACAAAGCAGAAGGTCAGGCAGCTGGTGACATGTGCGTGCCCCTGCCTGCCTGGAGGATCCCAGCTCCCTGCTCCAGAGCCAGGGGAGCTCAGGGCAGGGCACAGCCCAGGGCAGCACAGCCAGCAGCCTGTGCCCGTCACACAGGGCACACGTGGCAGGGACAGAGCCCCTGGCTGGGGCTGCCTGGCACACAGCAACAACACAGCAGCCACTGGGGCCCAGCCCTGCTGAGCCCACGGCCAGTCCCTCCTGAGCCGGCCCTGCTCTGGCCAGGGGAAGCAGACAAGGGGTGGAAAAAAGGAAGTGCTGTCAGCCCCTTTGTATAAAAAGAGGTACTGAGAATGAGTGATTGGGATTTCCAGTTCTGTGCAGCTCTGGTGCTCCAAAGCTGTGTTGGGAACTTGTGGTGAAAAGGCTCCTCTGGTTCCAGCAGGTCAGAGTGAGAATGCAAAGGGATGGCTGAGATTCTAGGACAAGGCAGTCCTGGATTGCCTCTCCTGGGAATGGCAGTGCTTTGCACTGCTCTGGGCATTGCAGGAATTGGAATCACATCTCTAGTCACACACTTTTTGATGAATCTCAAACTGCATGGCACTGCTGTCAGAATTCAGTATGTGGGCAGAGAAAAACTTGTTATACCTGACAGTTGTAAGGAATAGATTGCTCATAAAACATACTCTCAACCAGCTTCATAGGAAAGCACTTGAACTGTAAGGGGAGACACATTATAACGGTCAAAGAATCCATGTTTGTTTTTTCCTTTACATTTTCAGTCTGATCATGTCTCCCAGATGCTAAAGTTTGTTGACTAAGAAAAAGTTTTGATTTATAAATCATGGATCAACTAGCTTGCTTTGAGGCATTGTTTTGTTAGGAAGGTTTTGAGGCTTAAGCCTGCCTCATGGGAATGTGAGACACAGTGAGCAATCTTTGGAGAGTATTTTCTTTTTGATAAGCAAATATAAGGCACAAATAATACTCCTTTTTGCTGTTTTATTCTTTTGTGCCTGAAGTGAAGAATTCTGTGTAGTGCGTTTGCCATGAGATGGTCACCTGATAAAAGCTTTGGCATAAAACTCTGGAATAGAAGATGTGCAGCAAACATCTAGTCCAACTGCCTGAATTTTTGTTCTTTTAAGTTAGCTGCTTTTAATGTTGATTTTGTAATAGAAATGCCCATCAGATAACAGGCCTCAGAGTCTTTGGGTACTTTGGCTATTCCTGCCTCAGAACTGCTGTTGATGGGGGTTTAGAGCAAGCCCTGCACGCTGCTGAAATGCTGAAAAGCAAAGATGCTCAGTGTGAGGGAAATGCACCGCATGGGTTTCCCTGGGCGCTCCTAGGAGCATGTCATGGAAGAGCCCTGCTCACGAGCCAGCACCCCCTGAGTACAACCCCAGCCTGGGGAGGGCCAGCACGTGCCAGGGGAGCTCAGAGTTTGCTTTCTGGACCCGCAGGTGAAGCTGATCGACTACATCCACCGGCAGCGGCAGTGCAAGCTGAGCGTGCCCCTGAGCGACCGCACGGCCGAGCTCAACAGCTACCCCCGCTTCAACGACTGGCTGGACATCGTCAACGTCAGGAAGGAGGTGGTGCAGGTAAGGGGGGGCACAGCCCTCCACAGAGCCCCCCTGGCCCTCCAGGGCACCCCGAGCTGCTGCTGGCTCCGGCAGCCACGGCAGCACCTCGTCACTCACTGCCTTTTCGATCCCAACAGCACTGTGCTGCACTGCGTTCTGTGGCCAGCATCAGCCAAAGCAGGACCATTGTTACAGCCTCACACACACACACACAGAGCTCAGTCCTCTGACAGCTAAACAAGGCAGAAAAGGCTTTTTCTATTCTTTTTCCCGTTTGTGCCTCTGCAGGCCAGGTCACAATGTTCTCATTCGGTTTCCTTTGATCGTTAAACAACCAAAAATTTTCTTTGACCTCAGCAGGAATCTGCCTGGGTGAAAAATTCCACAGATTTCCATGGAAGTTATTCTGGCTTGGTTCTGATGTAACTAAGTGATCTCTGGTGAAACAGGATGGGTTCAGGACCAAGTTGTTCCTTTTATTTCCTACTGTTCATTTTGAATGTGATGCTGGTGCTGCCTTCCAGCCCAGCAAGGTTTTGGGTGGCACAGCCAAAGGTGCAGCAGTGACAGTGAGAGGACAAAAGCAGCCTGTTGCTGTGGCCAAACTGCCAGGCTCCCAGCTACTGTTGGTTTCTAAGGTTACTGGAATTGCCTGAGTCTAAAAGAATGTCTTTGTAGTTCTTTTATAAATCCTTTGTGATGCCTGCAGAACAGAGGGGGGGGGGCAGGGAAGAGGTGAAGAAAAGCAGGGAGGGAGGTGGACAGTTCAAATCTGCCACATCCTGGTAATTCAGGGAGCAGAGAGGGTTGAGACTGCCCTTCTCTATGTGTGGTCACTAAAAGGGGTGAACAAATTCGGGTTTGGTCTAAGGCAGAAGGAATTTTCCAGATCTTTATTATTTTGATTTGTGCTGTCTTGCTGCCCCCTCCCAAGCAGTGTCCAATTGAATGAACTCTGTTCCTGCTGGGAGAGAACTGTAAGAAGTGTACAAAGCACTGAAATTCCTCTGGGATTCCAAATCTATGGTTATCTTTTAAGGGTTCTGCATCCATTTCATGCCACTGTGGGCAGCTTCTGTAGCACTTGTATCAGCTGGACAGCAGAGCTGCAACACCCTGTGGGTCATTAAAATAATTTCTGAGTAGGCATGCTGGAGCAGGCTGTGAGCTGGGGGAGTGGAAATAGCTGGGCTAATAAACTAAGATAAACTAAGTGCTCTGCTCTTGCAGTGATTTTTTGTTTTTGGTTCTGTTATTTCACTGCTCAGAAAATAGCTGTGCAGCCACTGTAGGACACTGACATCAGCACAGTGCTGAGAGCTGTCTGGGATGAGTTAACTTTCAGAAATGTCTCGGGTATCATGGGATCATTCCTGCTGTTGTCTAGATTTCATACAGCATGTTGAACTGCATTTCAGCTGAAGGCTTTCAAACTGGAAATCACTGACAGAAGGAGCTTTAATAGGTTAGGTATTACAAAACCTAGAGTGGTGTCTCGCTTTGTGCACACTGCCTGTGACAGGGTGGGGAGGAGCCTCTGCAGACAGGGGTGAGCAGGTCATGCTGTGGAAATGGGGACCCTTGAGTGGCTCTGGCCCTGTGCTGCTGGGAACAGCTTCCCATCTCTCAGGTACTGTTAGCTTGCTGTAAAATAGCCAGGCTGGGTTTTCTTCTTAAGGCTTCCAGAAATGGTGCAGAGAGAAGGAAAACTGCACAAGTGTCACAGTGTGTTCACGTGGCACATAGCCCTCTCTTCTTGTGCCTTTTAGGCTCTGAGACTGGTTGGAGAGGTTGCCAAGTACCTGTGGAGTCTTAGAGGAGCTGCCTCAGAGCCCTGCCCCGGGCACCTCAGAGAGCTGAACAGAACAGCAGGTCTGGCACAGGAGGAGGTGCAGTGGAGGGCTCTCTGTGCCTGCTGCTTGTCAGGGACAAATCAGGAGAAAGGCCTGAGTTCATGGGGGTTTTGCCTTTTTAAATGGTTCTGATTCCCTCTGCATTTCCAGTGCTGCTGAGGGATTTTCAAGACTGTGCTAATCTGTGACATAACGCCGTTGAAAAGCAGCCTAATAGCAGGAGTTCTTTAGCTCAGCCGTGAGAGGAACAATGCTCTGTTTCTCTGTCTCCCCTCCCCTCGCTCCCCCTAGTCCTCTCCCAAATAAAGCTGCCATGCAGGGAAACACAGAAGCTCCCAGGCTCTCCTGTCAGAAATAGAGCAGCAGCTCCAATTTAGAGTATCTGCTGACTCCTCTGCTCCTGAGTGAGGACTATTTTTGCTCAGTGACTTGCTCTAGACATTATGAAGCTCGAAAGCTCTGGTGATTATAATTGCTGGGCTCCTTTATTTCTTTGAAAACCTATATTTAAAAGGAGAATAATGACTGCGTGTGCCATGCTGTAGCTCAGGAGGAGCTTGCAGCAGTAACGATGCAGTGTTTATGGCGCTGGGCAAGGGCTAAAGCCGCCGAGAGCGCGGACGGCGCCGAGCCGGTGACGCTGCGCCGGGTGCGAGGGCTGGGCCCTGCCCACCCCCAGGTAGGTGCCAGCCCCCGGGCTGGATCCTGTTTGCTCTCTGGGAATACACAGCTCGGAGGGGTCAGGAAACTTGGAACCCCCACCCCAACCTGTGCTATTTCTGTGGCTTTGTTACTGTTCCTCTAATCGGCTGCCAGACAGATTTTTATCATAGAAAGTGGTAGCAGGCTCTGCTTTGGAGCTGGGCTAGTGCAGTGCTGTAACCTGCTTTTTAAGTGTTTTTCTAGGGAATGCTGGAGTCCTTGTTTTGGCTCAGGAGTTCTAGAAATTGATTAATTCTAGAGGGCGATTGTATATGTAGTTTAATACCAAAAATTATGTATAAATGGTTTAATATGGTGGATTGAAAGTGAGCAAAGAGGTACTTGAACTGAGACCTAGAAAAGACAGGGCAAGGAGCCTTACAGACAGAAGGTGTGTTTATGCTGTGTAGTCATCTCAAGTGGGTAAAAGTTGCTCTGAAAAGGGTCCTAGAAAAATACATTGATCTGGATTGTCCTGCTTGCCTTGGGAGTTGGAGTCAGGAATTGGGAGGGGGAGTGGGAGGGAAGGAAGATAAGAACAGAGTGCTGTCTCTACTCTTGAGCTGATGAAAGAAGTGTCTTGCAGAGCTATTTTCTGGGTTCTGAGCTTGGAGCATGGCTACCAAATAGAAGAGACTAAAAAAAATTCTGTTGGCTTATTTTCTTCAGCACAGAAAGTGATTTTCTCTGTCTTTATCCTTGTGCTTCCTAGAAACATAACTATTGTATTTGTCCCACATGTAACTTGTCACTGTCTTAAAAACTAACTTAAGAACAGAGTCATCTTCTTATCATCTTCTGAAGCATGTCTGGGCCAGCCCTGCTGGCTGTGGAGCAGGGGTGCCAGTCAGTCAAGCTTGGAAAGCTGTTTTTAGAGTGGGAAACTGTCATGCACAGGGAGGGGCACATCCTGCCCCCGGGTCTGCTGGCCCTGAGCAGGGCTGTGCCACCAGGGAGACTGGGAGCAGGTGGAACAGGGCTGTGGTGGGGCTGCTCTGTGGCTCTTCCTTTTGGGAGTGGATTTGAGTCCCAGTGGTACCCTTGTCCCCTGTTCTGGGGGACCTCCTGCCTGCCTGTGAAGCCCATCCCCAGGCAGCACTGATGGCAAAGACCTGCAGAGCTGGGCAAGGCAGGGGCAGTGCTGGGCCTGGCAGCAGAGCAGGAAGGGCTCATGCCTTGAGCAGGAATTGTCTCCCAAGAGCCTCGTACTGCCCTGTGAAAATGCTCCTGCCAGGGGTGAGCCCGTGGCAGAGGGCTCTGTTTGCTCAGGGTGGCCCAGCTGGGAGCAGATCTGTCACTGCAGGAGCCCTGAGGGGTGTTTGTCAGGGCATCCTTTGGATGGGGGATAGAAGAGGCAGATCTGCCCACGCCTATCAGGTTTCCACAGCTGTATCCTCCCATCTCTTTCTGTCAGCGTATCTGCATGAACAGGCTGTGAGGACTGTGGCTGTTTGCTGGGGATTTCCATGGGCCTGGCAGCAGGAGCTCTGGCTGGCCCACCAGATAGCAGAGGTCCTGGATGTGCTAATTGTGTGTATGCAAATCAGCTCTGTCCTGCAGGCTTCCACGAGCTAAAATTCCTTCACTGTTCCAGCTGAAGGCCCCTCCCCAGTACAAACAGCTCTTGGAAAATAGTCTCTACCACTGCCAGGGCTCCCCTTCCCTGCCAAGGGCTCCGAGTGCCCCTTGCAGCCTTGGGCACTGTGAACCCTTCATGGCTTCAGCTCAGCCCAGGGGGTCTGCAGCTGCTACACCTGTCTGCCACAGAAGAGTAATGACAGCAGCTCTCTGTCCCCAGAGAGCCAGCTGGACAGAATGCCCTGAGCCTGTCAGCTCCTCTCCAGCCTCTGCTGTGAGGTGGAGCAGTGAGGAGGGTGATGTTAGGTGAAACCATGGCCTGTTTATGCTCACAGCTTAATGCAAGCTGGAAATTTCAAGTGAGAGGCTTTCCAGAATGCCCATAAAATCTCCAGGAATTTAATAATACAGCAATTTTTCAGTACCTTCATTGCTGGGCACCAGAAAAACAGTGCAAAATAACAACTAGCAGGCACAAGATGTTCTTAAGAGCATCCTTACATTCTTTGCTTAGAGCTATCAGTGGGAATTTAAGCACCTTATGTAATGGGCTTTCTCTTGTAGCATCTGCTGCTTCACGGGAGGATGATTGGAGAGGGAATGTATTGATTTAAGAGGAGGCATATGGGGCCTTGACAACTGTCCAGCTTTACAGGAAGAGCTGTGGCTACTGGGTCGAGGAGCAGGTCAGGCTGATTTTGCAGGGTGCCTGCAGCAGCATTAGCTACGTAGGCTTATCTGCAGGGTGGAATCTTTACCAAAAATAACCCCTCCACTGTGTTAGATACCAGCATTTTTGCCATGTTTCAGGGATTTAAGTTGGACACCAGACATGATTAAAGACTGTTGTGAACTCTTCACCCTGACTAATTGAAACTGGCCCTTGGATGGCTCCTTGGATGCACTGGCACTCACTTTTCTCTCTGTAGACGTGTGCACCATGAAGTGCAGTCTGTGTCTGATAAGCAGGAGGGCTTTAGGGAAAAGTCCTTTTACCTGTTGTAGGGAGGAATAATTTCCTGCTTTGGACTTTTTAGCATCCCTTCTGCTGAGCAGTGCTAGGTTAGGCTTTAGATTTTGCTGGCAGTTATGAGGTGCTGAAGATTGAAAGCAGATTCTGTCTTTTCCTGCTTTTTCTCTCAGTTTTTAAATCTGACCTTATTAGTAGAGTGCTGTCTGAATATCTTGCAGCTCTCCCTGTCAAGACAAGGTGTGCCCAGGGACATGGTGTTGAGCTTGGTCCTAATGCAAGCCTTTAATCTGCATTTTAAAGCTGTTTTTTTAGAAAGCCTCAGCACCCACTGAAGAAGCCGGTGAAGGGAGGTCAGCTGGACCCACATTTCTCACCCTCCTGGAGAAGAGTGGGAGTAACCCCTGTGCAAGGGCCCAGAGCCCCCCACGTGCCCCGGAGCAGGGGCCCTTCTCCCCCCACAACAGCTGAGCCAGGGCGGCAGCAGAACCTGCTTGAGAGCCACCCTGAACTAGTGACCCTCCTCACTGTCACACTGCCTGGGGGGTGACACACAGCCACGGCAGAGCAGGCCAATCCTACAGGGATCAGGTTGACCAGTTTATATTAAGCCACCACATATGTGCAGCACATGAGTGGCTGTTTAAAGAAAGCCTCTTACTTCCCCTCCCTCCCCCTCCCTGAAGGCTTATTTCTTTTGTCGCGTGTCATGGGGGCTGGCAGCAGGTTCAGAAAGTCTGAGCTCTCCCCGCTCAAGGTCACTGGGATTGTTTAAATATAATCTCCTTTTCTGTACTTTCTACTTTCCTACAACTTGCTATTCTGTCTGTCTTAAACTCCTGAGCAGAAGAGGAGCTTGGGCTTCGTGTGTGGGTACAGCCCCTCGGGCTGGGGCTGCAGAGCTGGGCCTGGTGGGGACCATCACAGACCAGTCAGCTCTGGGCAGAGACAGGCTGTCCTCCAAAGGGATGAGGCAAAGGAACAGTGCCCTGACACTTCTAAAGAGATCAATTGCTTGGCATCTTAAAAAAAATTGTTTTCTGTGCAGCCTGGAAGGTTTGAATCCTTGATCCAGCTGTGAAGGTTGGTTCCTGCCACAGAACAGGCATTGGAGAAACCAGATCCCCAGCAGTGCTGCCACCAGGCCCACCCCAGCTGGGCCTGCATTCCAGCTACCACTGGCTGTGGTGGGAAAGCTCTGCTCACCAAGGAAACCTTGGGTTCTTCCACTTTACCAGCTAACTTACTAACAGCCCTGATAAGTTCCTGGTTACATGTGTCAGGAAAGCTTGGGAAGTGAGGGGGTCCTGGGTGGTGGGACTGGGGAGCTCCTGCTGAGATCTGGCATGATGCTCCTGCCTACAGCAAGGGCTGTGTAGTCTGGGTTGTTTTCTTAGGGGGAATGGTGAGGGTGAGGAAATGTTTTAAGAGAATTCAAAAATGGCATCACTGTAATCCCACTTACTCTAACACCATGTAACAGTGTGAAATAGGATAAATGTTTTTAATGTAAATGTAAGACATTGGCTTTTCCTTGTGCCTTACAGGGCACCATTGGCTTCCCTGCTCCAGGAGCACCTGGGCTGGGGTAAAAAGCTGTCTCCATGTCCCACTAAAGTTTGGTCCCTGTTTGCTCCTGTCTCCTTTAGAGGGCTGGTGTGCCCCGAGGGCCTGGTCCTGCATGGCAGAGAAAAGCTGCTTCTGTGAGCTGCCAGGGGGAGGAATTTGGGGGGTGCTGGGGAAAGGACTGACTGTGAGACAGACTTGGTGCAATTCTGGTATTACCAGCCCAGCCCAGCTGGGGCTCTGTGTGAGCAAACTCCTCTGCCTTCATGCTGGGCTGTTGGAATTGTGGAAGCATGTGACAGGTCCAGCTCTGAGCATCTGGGGCCCTGGGAGTTGGGTTTTTTGGAAGGTGATAGCAGGGCAGGAATCCCAGGAAGCAGATTTTGCACTGTCTCTGTTCTTTCTGAATTTTATCCAAGTCATTCAGGAGTGAGCTTTTGGGGGCAGTCTTATTCCTGCATCATGGTGGTGCAGATGTGCAGAAAAATGAATAATACCCAGCATCAGCTGGGATGTCTATGCTTTTGTTACTCTGCAAAGATTAGTTACAGAAAAAAAAAAATAAAATCTACCTAAACTTCATTGAACTCTGGCTCTGCTCTGGTCCTGCTTCGTGCTTACTGCTCATTTAAATTCCTGGCCTCCCCCTGAGTCAGCTGTGTTTTGTGTTTCATCCAGTTCAGGCCATGTGACAGAAGATGCAGGATGTGTTTCTAGACTTCTGCCCTTTCTTAATGTATTCCTTTTCTTTGCTCCATGCCAGTTACTAAAATTGGAAACTCTTTGTGTTGCCACCTACAAAGCTCCAAAGGTTGGGGCTGCTGAGCGCTGTCACAGCTCAAAGTCCTGCGTCAGCTCTCAGAGCAAGAGTCTGGGTTAAGAAAGATGCAATTGTTAAAGGACATTCAACACATTCACGTTTGCATTTGGGTCGGAAGTGGGGCTTAAGGACTAGAGGATTTCAGCCTTTTCCTTTCACCAAGCAGTGAGACACACTTTTGAGTTCCCCCTTCTAAGTTCAAAGCCTTTTATATAGCTTGATTCCAGGAGCTGAAACTTTAGGATAAAGGCCAAATATTGTGAAATTTGTGATCTCATTGTGAGAATAGGCAACAGGGAGGTTTGTTTAGGCAGAACTTTTCAGGGAAATTCTTGGGTATCTGGGCTAAGTATCCTGGTTTTGTTTATTAACCACAATTGCTGCAGACTTACACTGGAAACATTTGAATGGGGGAGGAGAGACACACACAGCTCAGTTCTGTGTCAGGAAATACCAGATCATTTTGTGCTTTCCAGGCTCTTGTATCTTTTGTGTCTGCCCAATCTGAACCTTATCACTGTGGGGCTTTGGTGTATTAAGATGTAGAAGGAGTCCTGCACAGATATCTCTCCAGGCAGGATATGGGTAAGGCTGGTGCTCTGATGAAGGAAAAACTTCTTGAGGAGGAGGCCACTATCTTTGTCAAAACATTTCTTTTTTGTTCAAATAAAGAAGTAATTTTCCTCACTGTTTCTGCTGTTCACTTCAGTACGGGAAATGCCAAACATCCTTATCTGACACTTTTTCAGGTTTTAGACCTGTTTTATTTCTGACTCTGTTTTTAATGAAAAAGTTCAGTTTCATTAGTAGCTTTACAAAAATTTTCCACAAGGGGAGAAGAATATTTTACTGCCCTGTAATCCTAAGTGTTACAGCAGAGGATGACCAGTCCCGGAGGTGCAGAGCACACTCACCCCCAGGGGAGAGCAGCTGTGGGCACTGCTGGCCCTGCCAAAAGGATGAACCATGAGTCAGCCCAGGCAGTGAGACAGTGCCACTCCTGAGAGTACACATCAGGTGACACTGGTATTTATGCACAGAGAGTTACATTAAGGGTCTCGTCTTGTTTCCCTGCAGAGAATACCAGAGGAGCTGACCCTGGATGCCTTACTAGAAATGAATGAGTCCAAGGTGAAAGAGACAATGAAGAGATGTGGGGCCAGAGATGAGGAGTGCTCCAGGCTGAACGGGGCCCTGAGCTGCCTGCGGAAGGTGACAGAGTCAGGTACAGACTGCCTTGTTCTCCTGTGGAATTGGTGTCCCAGCAGCCCAGCCCCATCTGCTGTCCAGACACTGTGTGGGGATGTTCTGTGACCACAGTGGCTCTGGGGTGTGCACAGAGGGCACTGATCAAACCCATCTACAGCCGTCAGTTGGGCTTGGTTTGGACATCAGGTCAGAGAAATAAATGGAAATAAATGTTTGTAGAACCCTCTCCTACTCAGTAGACTAGATCCTTATTAACCCTTTCTGTTCAGAGTTGTGTCTAATGCTCCAGTTCCTTCTCCATGGGTCAGTACACATCCTTAGCTTACTTAAATACAACCAGATTCCTTGTAGGTGATGCCTTCCCCAAACATTGCCAGCTCAGAGAGAAACCTCTCCCTAGCACTTCTACAGGCACTGTAAAATCTGTTTGTACAAGAGCCTCTCCCAGAGGACTGGTACTCACATGCACCACATCTTTCTTTGTTATCAATCTGTCACTGAAAGGTGATGTTTCCTGTTGGTATTATGACAGTTCATCCATTTGCAAATCATAAAGATTAGTTAATGGAAAAAGTCAGCAAACAGCTCAGTCTCATATTTCCTTTTTTCTAATCTTTCTTGTCCCAGGCTGTCAAATATTTCCCATCCACCCTGTATAAACCAGCCGTTGCTCAGGAGTCATGGCGTTCACCTCTTAGAAAGCAATAGCATTTTTAAAAACCCAAGTACATGTCTCTCAAAAGCTCAAATCGGGCCCTGTGCTGAGTTTTCCCAGCCCGGGGCCGTGCCGGGGCTCAGGGGAGATGCTGCCAGGTGAAACGGGCACCCCCAGCCCTGCCCAGGAACGCCAGGAGCAGCCCCGGGCTCCGTGCAGCACTGCCCTCCGTGCGCACACTGCCCTCTGAGCACACAGTGCCCTCCGTGCACACACTGCCCTCCGTGCACACAGTGCCCTCCGTGCACACACTGCCCTCTGTGCACACACTGCCCTCCGTGCACACACTGCCCTCTGTGCACACACTGCCCTCCGTGCACACAGTGCCCTCCGTGCACACACTGCCCTCCGTGCACACAGTGCCCTCCGTGCACACAGGGCCCTCCGTGCACACACTGCCCTCCGTGCGCACACTGCCCTCTGAGCACACAGTGCCCTCCGTGCACACAGTGCCCTCCGTGCACACAGGGCCCTCCGTGCAGCACTGCCCTCCGTGCGCACACTGCCCTCTGAGCACACAGTGCCCTCCGTGCACACA
>VXBN01012301.1:470917-540681 GCA_013397395.1 Sinosuthora webbiana
CGGGCCGGCACTAACGCCGCTCCCTTGGACAGGAGGGGAGCTGAGGGACGATGTGCCGATGGCCCTCCCCGAGCGCCGGGACAGCTCCTGCTCGCAGCCGGACCCCGCCTGGTCGCCGTGTGCCCCGGCCAGGGGCGGCCAGCAGCAGCCGCGGTCCACGGCCCTGCCCTGCGAGCCGCCGGCGCCGAGCCTCGGGGCCTGTCCCTCGGCAGAGACGCTGCTGGAGGCGCTGGTGCTGCCCGCGGCCGGGGGCAGGCCCCGCGCTCCGCACAGCATCACCGTCACCCCCCCGGCCACGCCGCAGCCCAAGCGCCGGCACCGCCTGAAGCCGCCGCGGACGCCGCCGCCCCCCTGCCGAAAGGTGTTCCAGCTGCTGCCCAACTTCCCCACCCTCACCAGGAGCAAGTCCCACGAGTCCCAGCTGGGCAACAGGATCGACGAAGTTCCTCCAGTAAAGTAAGTTCCCTCCCAGGCCGGGGCTGGCACAGGCTGCCCTGTGTAGGCAGGAGGGTATTGGCAGTGCAGCACCCTGAGGAGCCTGTGCAAAGGCAGAGGTGTCTGTAAACCTGACAGCACCTGCTGCAGGCAGCAGTTCCTGCCCTAGCAAAGCGTGTGCCTGTCACAGGAATATCAGTGCCTAAAAAAATACATCTTTTCTTTTTTCTAGGTTCGGTAAGAGATTCTCACAGGTGTGTCTGCAGTGCCTTGCTGAGAGAGAAGAACCTGTGCTTGTCAGCTCCCTGTTGGCCATCCCTGGGCAGCCTCTGGAGGTTCTCCACGGGCCCTCCCGTCCCAGAGCTTCTGCTAACTGAGCAGGAGCTTGGCCTGCCACTGAACCGCAGGGTTTTACTTGGTTGCACCTGGTATTTTCTAAGATGACACAAGCAAGGCAAAGGAATGCTGATGTTTCAAGGGTTAAAGCCAGGGGGTGCTTATCTGTGACCTCAGACAGCTGGCACTGATGCCTCTTGGGACAGGAATTTCACATCTAACCATTTGGTGCTTTTGGATGTGCAGTGCCCAGTGTGTCTGCAATGAGGTTAAGCTGTGTGCAGCTTTCTGGGGAAGCTGCAGCATGTGCTGCAGTGTGGGGTGTTCCCTCTGTGCATGTGGGTGATGGCTGGCAGGAGCAGGGCTGGATTTCTCCAGGGCCACTGGGAGTTCTGTCCTGAGGTGTGTCCCAAATACAACCTGTAACCTTGAAAGCTAATGGAGAGACATTGGAGCAGCTTGGAAAGTGTCCAAAAGTGTTCAAGTATTAAAAAAAAGTATGAAAGTCCAAATAAGGATATTATAGCTCTGCACATACAGCTAATGCCCTTTAAAACAAAAATCTCAGGAATTACTATCAGAAATAGAAAGATTGTGAAATGGAAATGCCTGCAGAAATCTGAGCATTTTCCTGGGGAGAGTGAGATAATGGGTGGGATAAATGAAAAAGGCATTAGAATAAGTTCAAACAGAAATGAAGAATCTTGGTGCTTCTCTTCATACAGACCTATTGGCTGGGTTGAAAAGTCTGCTGTGGGCTCTGGTGAGTCCCAGACAATCCCAGACTGGCTGATACTTATTTCAACTCTTCAGTGAGGATGTCACCCTGTGACCCGCTGTTATCAGCCATCTGTACTGCTGGGATTGTTTGGATGGCCACGCTAGACCAGCAGCTTGGATCCCTTGGAAAAGCACCTAGCCATTCCTTGGAAAAGCACCTAGCCATTCCAGCCTTTTCCAGGAGGCTGAGGATCACAGATGCCTTCAGAAGCTCCCCTGGACTAATGATAAAAAAGACTGTGGTGCCATCTATGGTCAAGTGAGGAGACTGGCTCTGAGCCAGCCCTGCTGCTGTGCTGACACTTGCACACTGGGGTTTGCCTCGGATGTGCAATATTTCTGTAGATTTAGTCCAGGAAATATGCTAGAATTCTGACTATTGGAGAGTTTTCAGGAAGTTATGTGCTCTAACCACTGCCATCCTGAACTGGCATTTGGAAGTTTAGATCTCCCTTTCTGCACTGCTAAGTTAAGTGAGCTCACATGTATGTTTGTATTCTTCTGGGTCGTGCTGGCCCTGTCCAGAAAATTGAGATAATTTTCAGTGAAATAGAATATTCTGAAATCTACTGACGCTGCAGGAAAACTGGGTGATGGTATTTGTGGTAAACCAATTGGGAGTAAAGCAATTAGGAGTAAAGTCTGACTTTCCGCTTTAAGAATGGCTTAGACCTGATCAGATGGATTTCTGTAATCCCTAAACGTAAAACATCACCATTTATCCAATCATATGGAAACAAATACAAGAGCAACTTCAGAGGGGTCAGAGCAGCCTGGGCTGTGACACCTCATGGCTGGAGGTGCTGACCTGGGGCAGGGGCTGCTGGGTTTCTGTGCAGGGTGGTGGGCACAGGTGAGCAGTGCTTCCCTAAGCCCTCCTCTTGTTCTCCATCAGAGCTCTCCCAGGGATCCCCCCAGACGGTACGAAGAGACTTTGGCCTGGCTGTGACCCACAGGTGAGCAGCAGGGCCAGGGCAGGGCCCTGTGCCACAGGGCTGACATGGGCTGGGAGTTGGCTCAGGTGTCTCAGTTGTCCAATTCAGCTGCCTACAAATGTTCATTTGCCCTTGGGCACCAGCTAACATCAGCTTTCCCCCTCTTGTCTCTGTTAGGTTCTCTACCAAGTCCTGGTTATCTCAGATTTGCCAAGTGTGCCAGAAAAGCATGATGTTCGGGGTGAAGTGTAAGTACTGCAGGTGAGCACACGGGGATGTCTCCTTCACCACAGCCTGCAGTCACTCCTGTCTCTTGAGGTGATGCACTTCTAGCAGTGGCATCGTTTTTTCAGTCCTTCTGACCTGCAAAGGGATGCTCTGGCACAACTCACACTTGAAATTGGCAGCCTGACACATGAACGAACCAAATTTGTTTCCCTGCCACAGGCTTCCTACCTCATCCTGGGCAAATCTTGTAATGGGAGCTGGATCCCTAAACAACAGCCAGGATTATTAATTTTTGATTCTCTCAGGCTTGTTAGTCTAGAGCACTGAAATTTTACTACTTCACTGTTGCTGGCTAAGAGTCAGTGAAAGTAACTCCATTAAAAATAAATCAGATGCTAAGATATGTGTGTGGCTTTCATTAGCCTAATGACACACATAATAGGATTCTCCATACAAATGCCTGCTGCTCTGGGGCTGAGCATTCCAGAACTCCTTCTGAGATTAGCATAAGAATTACAAATTAAGGGTAGGCTTCCTCTTTTTGGGAAAGAACAAGTTGCTATTTAACATGTAATGGTTATCTTTCAGATTAAAATGTCACAACAAATGTACTAAAGAGGCACCTGCTTGTAGAATATCCTTCCTTCCCAGTAAGTAATCTTCTACAAATTCTTGGCATTTCAGTGTAATTGATGGTATGGAAAGAATAAAAAGTCTCATTAAAGCTGTTTTTCTCCCTTGTCCAACCTGTTTTTTAGTAACAAAAATAAGAAGAACAGAGTCTGTCCCATCTGATATCAATAATCCAGTAGACAGACCCACAGAGCCCCAGTTTGGAACTCTCCCCAAAGCACTAACTAAAAAGGTACGAGGTGGCTGGAGCGTGTCCCGAGTCCCTGGGGAGCTGCAGGAGGGAGAGGCTGGAGCCAAAGTGGCTCCTTGAGCTTTCACTTTGCAAGACTTGGATATGTGACACTTTCTCCCTGTAAAACAGGGGTTGTGCAGAGCTCCAGGTGCTTGCTCAGAAAAGCAATGCCACGATCAGGCCTGGGAACAACCTCCCTCTGTCTGTGTCCAGAGGACACTGAGGGGAGCTGCTCCTTTCTCTTCATGGTTTTCTCAAAGTGACTTTCCCTGCTTTGCAGGAGCATCCACCAGCAATAAACCACCTGGACTCCAGCAGTAATCCTTCTTCTACAACCTCATCCACTCCATCCTCTCCAGCCCCTTTCCAGTCTTCCAACCCTCCCAGTGCGACGCCTCCCCCAAACCCGTCCCCCATGGGCCAGAGGGACGGGCGCTTCAACTTCCCAGGTAAACTCCTCTCTGGCAGGAGACTCTGCAAGGACAGCCTGACCAGCAATTCACTGGGGCTTGGAGGCTTCTGAATACATGGTTGTGCCTTAAACAGGGTGTAAAAGTGTATCTTATTATCTGATAAAATGAAAATACAAGTTTACAAGTGTTTAAAGGGTATCAGCAAGATATCTCTGCAGGACACAGATTACTGAGGAATGTTTCTCCTTCTCCTTTTTGGAAAAGGACTGAAGAAAAAGCTATTTTTTCTCCTCCTTTCCCCTTTGTGTTGTACAATGCATGCTGCCTGCAATGTGTGCTCACCAGGGGCTGTCAGTCAGGAGGGAGGTGCTTGCTGGAGCAGGCTGTAAAAATGAGAACTGGAATGAATTACTTTACCAGACCATTCCAAAATATAACTCTCAATCAACATCCATTTTTAAACCACTGTCAAGCATGACTGGTGGAAAGGAGTTTTCCCTTCATGCCCTATGGATTGTGAGCCCCAATGTGCAGCTTTAACCAGAGCTGAGAGAGGCAAGAATCTCTGACAAGGGCAAAGATCTAAACACTGAGAATAAATGTAATTCCTTTGACCTGAAGTCACATGGGGCTCAGTAGCTGCTACAGCTGGCCTTCAACACTGCTGAATTCTGCATCAGCTTCTGACCTGTGAACTCAAGTTGCTGTTTGAGCCTTCTAAAAAGGACCAGAGACAGTTCAGTGTAAGGATTCCACTGCAGCTACTTTGCATTGGGACAAACTGCCCAGATTCACTGAAAAAATAAAAAAGGCAGATGGTTCATGAGCTTCAGCTTCTGTGGGGGCACCTCTGCAAAGCTGAGACATGAGACACATCACATCACACCTGATTTGGGCCTGCCTTGCCCATTCCTGGGCTCTCCCTTTGCTCCTGCCCCTGGGGATCCAAGTGTGGGTTTGCCCACCAGGCTGTTTGAGGTAGCACAGCTTGTGTTTGATACCTGTCATCTGTCAGGGCCCTCCCAAAATGCATGTGCTGAAATTCCCCCCAGCAGGCTGATAATCCACTAATCTGTTCCCAGCAGTGACCTGGGACTAATTCATTGAATGCACATGAGGCACTCACTGATGATCCTCTAATTTGTTTGTGTTGTTTTGTTTTTTTCTCCTGGAATTTTTTTTGTTTTGCTGTTCCTTTTTTACAAAACTGCAATTAATTAAAAAGCTGCCTACTACCTTCAGCATAGACAACAGTTTATCTTCCCAGGTGAGTTGATTGTTTTAATTCTACTAACCATCTTCTACTGCCAAAACATAACTTGTTTGTAAACCTCTGCATGCTGCCCAAGAACAATCATTCTGCTTTAAAAAACCTGTCTAAAACAATCCAGACTTCCTCTTATCTCAGTGTGTATTCAGGCCTCTCTCCCCTTAATCTGAGATAGTGACATGATTTATGTATTGAGATGGGACTTTGAATATTTACTGTAGAACATTCATTCCTTGTTGTGGGATTCTATCCACATCCATGTTCTTCCTCTCTAAAGGCTCCCTTTTGTGGCTCTGTGCCTGGCCCAAAGGACTTTACAGAGAGGTAGGGGAGATGGAAGAGGACTGGGCTCAGCCAACATGCAGGCATAGGAGAGATGAGCATAGTTTTAAATCAGTAAAAGTATAAAATCACTTTGTCTGTGGTTGAATTTATAATTCCTAAATAAGAAGTAAATAGTTGCTATTGGAATGTTAAAACTTGCAGTCTGTAGGAGACTGAAGGGTAGAAGATGTATCATAACTGTTTCTACTTTCCCAGAAATTCCCAGTCCTGCACAAACAGCACAGCTTCCAGAAACTGCTGCAGACACTAAGTAAGTAGAGTTTTAAATGCTTTCATTTGCACAGCATTTACCTGGTAATCCTCAGGTCAGCCCAGAAGTGCTGTGTGATGGCCAAAACCAGATGTAACACCTGAGAATTCCCAGGGTAACTTCAGTCAGTGAGGGTGATGCTGGTATTCCCAGTTTTATAAAGCTGATATGACACTTCACTCTAAATGGCACACTAAGGAGTCCAGGCCTTTAATGTCTTGTTCTGGTTGTGTGAAGGGTCAGATGAAACAGAAGTTGGAGTTTTGTAACTCGAAGGGCAAGGCACACTGAGCTGCAAGCAAACAGCTCTTTCAGGATCCCAATTGCAGGGCATGGAAAAGCTTCCAGCCTGCATTGCCAGCTGCTCCACTGCAGGTGTTTCAGGGGCAGGAATGGGAGTATCTATTCCTGGAACACAGTGTAATAACAGAGCCATGCCACTGCCAAATCAATTCCTGCCACTTAATTATCAAGAATCACTTCCAAGTCTTTGTCCCTCATTTGCCAAAGTGAGCTTAGAGTCCTTCTCTTTTAGACGGAGCAGGAACTGTATTTTTCTCTGACCTTCTGTAGCTGTCAGGATCTGTTGTGTATTGGCTTCTTCTCCTCCCCTGCTGGCAGCCCAGCCCCTGTTCCCCAGTGGCCCCAATCGTTGTTTTCCCTGTTTGTGTTGCAGCGCTGCCCAGCAGGCGGGCACGGGCGGAGCCGCACGGGAGGCACAGGTGGGTTGGCTGCTTTGCCCCAGGCCCCTGGGGCAGCCTGGGCTGCTCTGCCCCCACAGGAGACTCCGAGCACACCTTTCCCTTCCCTTGCTGTGGGCAGGTGGAGGAACCAGAGGCCAGTAAGTCGGAGCCCGAGGACGATGAGGATGAGGTGGAAGATTTGCCCAACCGGCGGCCGCACCTGCAGGGGATGATCTACCGCAAGCCCAGCCAGACCAGCGTGTACCTGCAGGAGTGGGACATCCCCTTCGAGCAGATCCAGCTGGGGGACCCCATCGGCCAGGGCCGCTGGGGCAAGGTCTACAAGGGCAAGTGGCACGGCGAGGTGGCCATCAGGCTGCTGGAGATCGACGGCAACAACCAGGATCACCTCAAGCTCTTCAAGAAGGAGGTGATGAACTACAGGCAGACCCGGCATGAGAACGTGGTGCTGTTCATGGGAGCCTGCATGAACCCCCCTCACCTAGCAATCATTACCAGGTAAGGACAGAGATCTTTCTGTTAGTTCTACTAGGTATGTATTGTAGAGCTAGCTAATAGTGTTCTCACATATAAACATTTCCTGTAGCTTCTGCAAAGGAAGGACGCTGCACTCCTTTGTGAGGGACCCCAAGATCTCCCTGGACATCAACAAAACCAGGCAGATAGCACAGGAGATCATTAAGGTAAGGGCTCGTTATGTGCCAAGGCAGCCACGGGGCAGGGCCTCAGCCAGAGCTCAGAGCTGCACACAGGACTGGGAGCTGCTCCCTCAGCCTCTCCCCACACCTCCCTGCACAAGTCCCACAGGGGTCCTGCCTTGCCAACTAACCCTTGACACTGGAGTTAGAAGAGGAAACGTGTTAGAAGCTGGCAGAGCGTGCTTGGAAATAATAAAAAGCCAAAAACAATTCCATCTCTGCTGTGTTTCCCAGGGCATGGGGTATCTCCACGCAAAGGGCATTGTACATAAGGATCTGAAATCCAAAAATGTCTTCTATGACAATGGGAAAGTTGTGATCACCGACTTTGGATTATTTGGAATTTCGGGTGTGGTTCAGGAAGGAAGGTAAGTGGAGGCTTCAGTGCTTGGTTCCACCTCTAGAATGACAAATGATCAAAATAGGAAAACATTTCCTCCAGTGTACGAGAAGTGTCCATTGGTTTAGTACAGACTGAGTTTGTATTGTGCATGTTTGCTTTGTTTCCCTTTTGAGCAGAGTTCTTCCTACAGTTGCAGCAGCACAGCTAGAGAGTTTGGATTAAGGCTCAGAGCACAGGACAAACAAGACCTTAAACCCAGGAAGGAGCTGTGAGAGTCAGGCTGACACGTGCCTATTTGTTAACATGGCAAGAAAATTAGAAACAAAACATTAGCAAAAACATTGGAGTAAATAAAGCCAAAGCATCAGGTGCAGCACAGATACGGCCTCCAAACCAATGTTTCAGTCCTGCTTCTTTCTTTTGGATTCAGGAGGGAGAATGAACTGAAGCTGCCTCATGACTGGTTGTGCTACCTGGCCCCTGAGATTGTCCGTGAGATGGCCCCAGGGAAAGATGAAGACAAGCTGCCTTTCTCCAAAGCTGCAGATATCTATGCCTTTGGGTAAGAAAGGAGCACCCAGACTGCCTACTGGCCTGAGCCTTCCAGTCAGTGCTCCCCTTCAGCCAGACTCAGGATCCCAGCCGGGACACATTTTCCCATCTATCCCTAAAGTTGTGGGTGGCAGGGGTTTGCTGCACAGCCTTAGGCACCCCCCAGAGCTCAGCTGAAGCAGCTCAGCAGTGCCAGCACTGGGTCTTCCCTCTGTGAGGAGCAGCAGAGGCCTGACCGTGTGTTGGCATTGCAGGACCGTGTGGTACGAGCTGCAGGCGCGGGAGTGGCCCTTCAAGAGCCAGCCTGCAGAGGCTCTCATCTGGCAGATCGGCAGCGGCGAGGGCGTCAGGCAAGTGCTGGCCACTGTCAGCCTGGGCAAAGAAGTCAATGTAAGTACCTCAGCTGCAGGAGACCCTCATACAGCTCTTGGTCACGGAGGGAGGGGGCTGCTTCAAGAGATTTATTACACTCATAACTCAAAAGAGAACAGGTGAGAATGAGAGACCACGTTAAGCCTGTGCCCGTAACTGGTGCAGAAGTGAACAGCCCCAGCACGGGACACTCTTGGACTCTGACAGTGTCCAGGCCCCCTGTGAGCAGTCTCTGCCTGGGCTCACACACATCCCAGTGCTCAGACAGTTTTCTGGTCTGCACAGCTGACCCATGACCTGAGATAATGAGCCACCCCTGTCCTCTGCAGGAAATCCTCTCAGCCTGCTGGGCCTTTGAGCTCAGTGAGAGGCCCAGCTTCACTGTCCTCATGGAAATGCTTGAAAAGCTGCCAAAACTGAACCGCCGGCTCTCCCACCCAGGGCACTTCTGGAAGTCTGCTGAGTGAGTACCTGCTGCTGCTCACAACACTGATGCCATGCAGTTTGCTAACTGAGCATTTCTGAGCTTTATTTGCTTTCCTGGGGCGCTCAGACCTGACAGGGTGGGAGCACTGCTCCTCTGCTTCTCTGGTTCCTGGGAAGTGATGTGACTAAGCCATGGGCCTCAGACACTTAATTTCCTACTTCACCATAACCACCTCCCTCCAGCAGTGACTGATCCCCTGTTTGGTGTCAGAGAATATCCACAACACCATTGGGAAGGGCCCACACTGACCCCAAAGCGGTCAGAACTTCCCCAGTGATGGTAATGGCAGGTACTGCCTGAGGAAGGGAAGGATCCAAGAGCAGGCCACTGTTTCCCTCTGAAGTGGTTCAGACTGGATGGGTTTGAGGCCACAGACACATCTGTGCTCAGTGCACATTCACCATGCCCTTGGCTCACATCCTTTCGTCTCTTGAACTGCTTGTATTTACTTTCTCTTTATTCTGATGTTTAACCCACCCCTTCCCTTCCTATAATCCTTCACCTTCTTCCTGCAACACATAATCAGAACCACCCCAATCCTTGACACAGGAACTGTCATGGCAGTTTGGTCTCTGCTGGGTGTGGGGGCTTTGGAGTTTGAGATGAAAATTTTGCTTCTTCTCCTGTGCAATTTGCCCCCCATTTGTACTGGATCCCTGACACACCAGTGACGTCCAACACCTTTAAACTGCAGAAAGCCTCCCCCTCACCCACAGACCATGCACTGAGCAGTGAAACTCCCCCACCTCGCCCAGATCCTTTCACACACTGCACTAACCCCTGCTGCAGCCTGGTCGAAGCTGTACAGTGTGTAGTTCTCAAGGGCTTGCCTTAAATAACTGAAAACTAACTCTCATGGTGTCTTTTTCCCTTCCCTCCCATATTTCTTTGTAGGTTGTAGCTACTGGTGCAATAACGGGCTCCACCTTGCATGCTTCCATGTGTCGTATCCTAACCGGCAACTTGGACAATCACCTTCCATTAAAAACGCAAAAACAAACCACGAAATTAACCCACGGACATAATCAACACTTTATCGAGTTCTTCTCTCTGCCTTTCGCTTGGTGTGGGCTGTAGCTTCAATAACCACTCGTGTCTGCGAGAGCTCCCTGGCTGACAGCGGCTGCGGTGCCCGGAGCGCCCGGCAGCCGACGCTCCTCGGGGAAGGGCGCAGGGACCGCTCTGCCCGACCAGGTGCACACACAGGCGGGGCCGGGTGTCCTGCCTGCAGCTCAGGGCCGTGCCCACCACACTGCTGCGCCTCCTGCCTGTCCTGCCAGGCCCCCGGGCCCTCGGGCTGTGTCCTTAGTGCTGCAGCTCAGGGGCTGCAGCTGACAGGGACATGTCACAGCACTTGCACTGCAAACCAGCAGGAGCTGAGCTCGGGCCCAGAGCCAGCACTGGAGCCGGGTCAGTTTTGTCAGGGCCAGTTGCTGAATGGGAAAAAGGATGGTCCTTGCTCCCCTTGGAGCAGCTGAGGGTCCTTTGCCCCCTGAGAACCAGGCTGGGGCAGTGTCTGGGGCAGTGTCCAGGGCAGGCCCACGTGGGTCAGCTGGGATCAGCCACAGCCCTGTAAAGGACTAAAGCAAGAGCACCCTTCAGCTCCTCCCTTGCAGAGCTGGTGCTTGGAATGTTACAGTTTGCTTCTGTTTACATCCCTGCCCAGCAGAAGGACTCAATGTAGGGCCTTGGCAGAGTCACAGCCACCACAGCAAACACGTGCCTTCTAGAAAAGGTCTTTTTTCACTGGTTTGGAGGACAGAGGACAGAGACAGGAGAACACACACCAAGGGGGTTTCTGCTGTCTGAGGACAAGCTCCCACATCCATTCCCTGAGCCTCCTCAGGAAAGCTCTGAGTTGAAAGTGCTTCTGGCTCTGCCAGCAGTGTGAGAGCAAGGGGAGAGAACCTTTGTGTTCATAGAGCCTGGGGAGGAGCAAATGGATTTGGGTTTGTTCTGTTGGGGTTTCTTAACCTATTTATGTACCTTGTCAAAACTCCCCTTTCTCTTACAAGGAAAGTTCTGTCAGTTTTTTTCCTTCCCTTCTACTTCAAGGGAAGCAAGTGCCCACTGAAAACCAGTGTCAGGCTTCTACCCACGGTAGAGACCTGGGAAAACTTCCTGCTCCTCCCCCTGGGCAAATCAGATTGTGCAGTTTCTTCCCACTGATAAGGTTTGCATGAATAACTTCATGTGTTTGCTGCTGAGTTACTCGAGCATCTCTTGGGTGATCTGAAGTGATGCGAGAGCAGAACCAAACTCTTTCCAGCTCCTTTGATAGGGCGGTAGCTTTGTGAGATGAATCATCAGTAACTGTTTCCCCCTCCCTTCTCCTCTCCCTCCCCACTCTTTGCAGCATTAACAGTAGCAAAGTTGTCCTGCGTTTTGAAAGATTTGGCTTGGGAATCCTGGAACCGAGTAACCCAAAGCTGTAGCCCGTGTCATTGTGGCCGTGCTGGCTGCCTGCTCCCACACAGCACCAGAAACCCTCCCTGGCTCCTCCACGCCGAGGCTGGGGCGGCCCCACTGAAGACCATCAGCTCAGCCCCGTGTCCTGCCTGAGCACCAGCAGTTATTTAAACAATGTTTACATGATACTTTTGTGTGAACTATATTTTTTTAAACATAATAAACAGTGAATCAAGTTGAACGACAGCCATTCTCAAAGAGCACTGACAAAGAGAAGAGCTGTTCTGGTTCCTCCTTGTGTCCGTGGTCAGCAGGAACCACTCCCTCCTGAAGGCAGAGCCCAGCCTGCTGCACTGGGACTGGCCCAAAGCACCATCAGCAGGGCTGCTGGGTCACCCTGAATTTGGCTAGAGCAGAACAGCTGCTGCAGGTAGTGCCTGGCCATGAGGGCTGGCTCTCAGTTAATGACTCAAGTGCTCTTCTCCACAGAACTCGCACTAAAACATGTTCCTTCTCGTACAATCCCAGAGGAATTAAGAATTGCTGGCCTTAAAAAATAAACTCAAGCCCTGTCACAGCTCTGCACAGAGACCAAATTCTTCTTTTGAAGTTCAGGCACAAGTTCAAGTGCATGGAAAGGCAAGAGAGACAGGACAAGGGAAAAGCTGTCCCTAAATAATGCATTAACTAAGGCCTTGATGCACAGAGCTTCAGAGCCCCTGCACACACAGAGTGTTGCCACTGCCTACAGTTGGCCACGTTTGAGCTTGTAAGTTCTTTGAAAAACATAGGAATACAGCAGTTGCTTTGAGGAAAAAAACCTTTAACAACGACAGAAGTCTTGTAACCAAGAAGGCAATATCTGGGCCTGCAGGTTCTGCCTGACCCAAACAGCTCAGACTTGTTTTAGAGGTTAATTTTAGAACCAAACCCACCCCCTCCCCCAGTGCAGAGTGTGAAGGTTATGGAGGTGACAGCCAGTGACCACACTGAGGTGACAGAGGCATCATCCCCCTTGGAAATCAATTGCAGGCCCTGTTTCCAGGGGCTCCCCTTTCCCCACCAGCTCAGGGGGCGAGCTCCCAGATCCTCACACAGCACCAGCCCTCAGTTTGGCTGCCTCGTGTGAGGAACTAAGTGGCACAAAACCTGAGTTCTGTTGAGCAGAGAGCCTCAGTCCTGTGTGCAAGTCAGTTGTAGCCTCTTACAAGTGTTGACAAAGACCTGGGAAATGTGTCTCTGATCCAAAAGAGAAAGGAGTCTGGCATGGCCAGGCACTGGAGTGCTGTCCTGATCCCCTGTTCCCCCTCGGGCTCTGCTGTTCTAACAGTGTGTCAGCAGCCCGAAGAAAAAGTCGTTTTCCCCCAAGTGCTGCTTAATTAAGAGTAGCACACCACAAAGCCAAAGCAGGGGAAAAGGTGCTGCCCCTTGAGAGGAACCCTGCCGGGCTTCCTGCCCCAGGGAGGGAAGGGCAGGAGCTGCTGCCGGAGGCAGACTGGCCCTTGGCTCGGTCCGTGTTGAGGGCAGCAGCGGCCTCAGGGCGCTCCTCACTCAGTTTTTGGGTGCATACAGCAGGCTGGGAGCTGGGACACTTGGGACACCCGGACCGTTCCGTGGGGGATCAGTGGCCCTGGCTCCTTGCAGCCACAGGCTGTGACCCTTTGTCCCTCAGTGCGGGCCGGGCCCTGCTCAGCCCTTTGTGTCCTGCCGGGCCCAGGGCAGGGTGTGGACACCGGGATGTGCCCCGTGGGGAACACGCCCCGCTGCAGTCCTGGCCCTGGGGCTTGTTCAGAGCCTGCCCTTCGGGGGACAGTGGGGTCGGGATCCAGCCTGAGCCGGGCGGTGCGTGGGACACCCACAAAGCCCATCCTCTGCCCCGGGAGAGCCCGACAGCGGCTGCGGGGCCCGTTGTGCCTCGGGCAGCCGGGGCACGGAGCCGGCCCGGCCCCGCACACCAAGCGACAGTCCCTGGGTTGTGTTCGTGTCACACGCCCCGCCCCAGCCCGTCCCGGTGGAGCTGTCAATGTGACAATGCTGTGCAATGCTGCTACAGGAGCCACGTGTCAGTAGTGAATGTAAATGGTCGTAACATGGTGAACATGGACACGTTTTCTTTTCAAATGTGATGTAAACTTTGTACAGTACAAATTTTTTTTATATTTTCTATGAACTGAGTGTCTTCCAGAACTGCTATTAAATTAATTACAAATTGTTAGAATTAACAACAGTTTCTGTATTAGTTTATGCAACCAGAAAAAAAAAAAAAAAAAAAAAAAAAAAAAGGGCACTCTATGCTACTGGAATTCTGGATATGTAGGAATCTTTTCAGTGAATAAATCTTTGGTCTGGATGAAGGAAGCGTTACCGGGTCCTGGTTTGACCTCTCCCTCCCACTGAGTTGTAGCCGAAGCAGAGGAGGAGCAGACTCCCACAGAGACCCCCCAGCACAGCAGCTCCTGCACCCCCCTGAGGGACACCAGGAGCTCTCCCCTGCACAAACCCATTGCAATTACCAAAGTCTTCCCTCCCGGAGATGATGAGTCACATTATTAAATGGGTAATGAGGCCACCACGGAGTTTTCTCCGAGCACTGAACTGTTTGAGAAGCTGCTTCCCTCCCAAAAGCAGCACTTGAGGCTGCTCTGGCACCCCAGGCCCCTTCTCCAGCCTTTGCACAAGGTCCTGCCACCACCTCGCACCTGCAGAGCGGGGCAGAGCTCTGCCAGGCAGAGCCTGCTCTCCACACTGACGTGCCATTACCGGGTGTTAATTAATGCCAGGAAGGTTCTGCTGCTGCCAGCAATAGGCCAGGGCACCATAAAAGCAGTTTTACATCTCATCCATCTTCTCTACATCTCACACGCAAACAATAAAAAGCTTAAGATAAGTTGAGCTTTGTTGTCTTTCATGAAGAAGAAATAATACATTTAATTCTCAATTATACTTGAAGGGCAGAGGAGCCACACAAACTCCAAGCACAAAGGCTGTGAGGGGAGCAGTTTGGTGTTTCCCTGCTCACAGCTGTACCCCAGAACTGCCCTGGGCACCAACACCGGGGTCCCTCTGCCCTGGGAGAGCCGCAGCAACCAGGAACAGGCAGCACATACATCCCAAGGGAGACAAACCCAGCACCAAGGGAGCATTTCCAGCCCCAGCCAGCTGCACTGCAACACTCAATGGCATTTAAAACCCCCACAGCAGACAGGAACATTTCACCAGCCCAGCTGGGTGCTCAACAGCAAAACACCCAGAGCAGCCACAGGAATGAGGGTTCACTCGAAGGAGACACCAAATAACAACTAACAAAGCACAGCTCAGGCTACAAATGAGCTGACTGGAGCAGGATCCAGGAAAGCTGGACACTCCACATTTGGGCTCATCCTCAGGGCTCAGCCTGCTCCTCCCAGACAAGGCAGCAGCTCCAGCTCTGGCTCCCAGCAGGTTACTGGGGCAGGCAGAACCCCTCAGCACACAGACAATATAACACAGTATTACCAAAACACCAAGGAGAAGAAAAAGCCTTTCACCTACCTGGCCTCGCTGTGTCCAGGGCCCAGAGCTCAGCAATCCTGCACATCATCCCAACAGAATATCCCAATATTTGGCAGACCCTGCCCCACAGCCCTTTGCTGCCCCTAACGAGCCCCAGGTGCCCCTAACGAGCCCCAGGTGCCCCTCATACCCCTGCCCACCCCAATGCCCCCCGGGTTTCCTGCATTTGCCTGATGAGGGCCCTCCCTGCACTCATGGACTCTGTCCACACGTTCTGTTCCTTTTCCTCCAGTTAATAATGTTATGAAAATCAGGCTCGAAGTGTATCTCAATGTCAGACTGCTCCCCAAAGCTCAGGAATGCACCCTGTGCACTCAGGGGTGGAGGGCAGCCAGGAGTGTTCCTATGCCAGCCCAGGACTTGCCCAGCTGCCCCAGTTCAGCCCAGCTGCCCCAGTTCAGCCCAGCTCCTGGGGCTTTTACAGCACCCAACACCAGGTACAGAACCAGGCTAAAGAGCAAGGTCTGTCTGCACCTCAGTGCCCTGGCACACAGTCTGTTCTGGATGCTAATTTCCCAAGGCCATATAAATTTGGTTTAAGTGTCAATTAAACAAGCCACTAATTGCTTCAGAAAGTGTTAATCTGTAAGTCCCAGTCCAGTCCCAGCCCAGTGACATGCACAACCACCTCAGTAACCCAGCCCAGTTCCAGGTCCTGTGGCCAAGGCTGTCCTGAAGCACGCTGGTCACACATGGCACCGCTGACTTTTGAGCCTCAACTCTGCCTTCATCAGATTCCAGCTCCTGGAGACAAGGGGTGACAGGAAAAATCTCACCTTAAGCTTTTTTAATATGCTCACATAGCCCTGGTAATTCAGAGAAGGAACCAGCTGTGATGTAACTGCAAGGCCTAGAAGAGCCCAAGTCCAAATACAATGAGGGCAGTTTCAAGCCAGCCTCACTCCCTGGTGCAAACTCACATTTGCCTGGCAGTAACAAGAATGCAAAACTGATCATAGACAGAGTGTAACTGCTGGAGATGCCCTTAGCTCAGGGAGGAGCATTGGCTGGAGCCCAAACCCACCTCACCACAGCCTGAGAGCTGACTTAGTTACCTCTGCCTTTGCAGGCTGGAGCCAAGAGCAAGAAGAGGTTCAGTGATCTACACTTTGTCCACTTTATCCACACTGATATACTTTGTCTCAGTATAAAGGCAGATTTTATTACAAACAAATCAAGTAAACCAGAGCATAGAATTCAAATGTACAAAGTGCTTTGGAATTTTTGGAATCTTCCTTCTGTGGGCTCTGTTACAACAACAGCAGCTGAGGTTCATGTACCTGAGCCCCACAAAGCAGAATTCACCACTGCTACCTGCTGAGCAGACACATCTGAGGTGGATGCAGCAGGTGTTGCCACTTGGGGCCAGCACACTATTATCTCATTTGCAAACATTGCTCCAGATCCAGGCACCTGGCCAGACAACTCCCAGCAACACAACCATCCATCCACTTGCTTTCAAGTGAAGATAATATGCAAGTAAACCAACCTGATATAAATAAGGTCACAAAGATAAACAGTACATTTAAAAAAAGATTTCGGCTCTAGTCAACTTAGTACAAAATTCTACATTTTCCTTGTATGAACAAAATCCACCAGATTTATATTAGCATAGATGGTATTAAAAAAATAATTTGCACTTTCACTATTAAGATAATGTATTGAAAGCGTGTCAGAATAAATAGCAACAAAAGTTAAATTTAATATTTTACTTAATTAAGGCTGAGGCTTAAGAGCCAAATCCTACAATCCTATACACATGCATGATTGAACAAGTATAAGAAGGAGGATTTGACTCTTTGTTTTTTGAAAATAACAACAAATGTGCAAGTATTGTCTAAAACACAAGTGGATTTGTTCTTCAGCTGGTGGGTTTCAAAGCTTTTTTGACTTCTTGTGGGAACACAGCCCCAAATATATCTTCATGGTATCGCTTTTGGCTCTGCAAAAAGAAAGGACACCCAAGAGATGAATGACATGCTCCTTATCCATCGGTTCAGTAACTGAAAGGCCTTTTGCATTTGTAGCACTGGTTCTGTGATTGCAGACTTTTGTTACTGCCAGTGAAAGGGAGGCCCCCGAATCCCAGGTACAAATGCCCCAGGACAAGTTCTGATAACAAGGGGGTCTCAAAAAGCAGCAGCCCCAGGCACCAGGTTCTTAGCGATGGGCCCATGAAATTGCTGAACTCACTGTTCCTCTGTTGGTACAACAAAGCCTCAAGCTCCTGATGGTCCCACCACCCTGATCCCCAGGACCCCCCGTGCACAGTCCCTGTGTCACCCTGAGTGACCAGAAGCTGTGCTGGCAGCCCCGGGGGGACCAAGGCGCTGGCTCAGAGCTTTGTCCCTGTGCGTGCACACACTGCACTGAGCCCGGCTGTGCAGCCCCCGTGCCCCAGCTGCTGGAGGGCAGGGCTGTGAGGAGACCCACCTTGAGCTGCTGGAAGTAGTCATCTGCCTGCTGCTGGCTGAGGCGCAGGCCCCGGGCCAGCAGCGCCCGCAGCGCCGCCGCCACGTCCCGCGCCATGCGCACGTCCCCGCACACGTACACGTGGCCCTGCTGCCCCTGCAGCACCTCGCACACACGGGCCTCCAGCTGCCTCTGCAGGATGTCCTGGACATAGACCTGGGGACACAAAACCATCAGCACACCAGGGCTCCCAAGGGCTGCTTTGGCTGCTCTGAATCCATCACGGCTCTGCGCACCAAGGCTCTGAGTGCCCCGTCTATTCCAGCTCTGCACCACAGCAAAGGTGAAAAATGTCTTCAGGCTGCCCTTCACAAGCCCCCAGTTTGGAAGCTGGGCTTGTCTCTTGATCAAGCTTGAGCAGACAAAAACTCTTCTATCTGCCAAAGTCTCCTAACTGCCAGGAGAGCTAAAAAGAGGATAACTTTTGTGCTGTTTTGTCCAGTCAAGATTCTTCTATGCAAAATTAATTTCCATGGTCACTGTGTCATTGAAATGGGGACAAATGGCGAGAGCCAGCTCAGTTCTAACTCATGAGCTAATCAAATCCTGCAAAATACAAGGTTTCTGAAAATATTCCAGTTCTAGTTTCAAAGGCTGTTTGCACTGGACATGTCTCTCCATGGCAGTGAGGAGTTATATTTATAACTAGGAAAGCAATTTATAGCACAGCTTGCTTGTGCTGGAGTGCACAGGGAGATTTTCATTCATTTGAAGGAGCTCAAACCTGGTCACAATACACTGAAGCAAAATGCTAACTTTTTTTAAGAACAAACAGAGTCCAGACCTTAACTTAAGGGATGATTCTGGAGGAGTTAACCCTAGAAGAACAAAGGAACCAGCCTTACTTTCTCTTGGCCAGGCAGTCTGGAGTAAGCTGTATAGATGTCTCTCAGGACTCCCTTCCTCTTCATTTCCTCAGTTTCCTCTCTGTAGATGTGATCCATCTCTGGCTGCCGGCAGCCGAACAGTAAGGTCATGTCCCCTCCTTTGAGCCCTGAAAGCAGCGTGGGGCAGTGCTGAGGGCCCGGGGCAGGGCCCACGGCTGTGCCCCGCAGGTGACCAAGCGCCCCCCAGGTGACCAAGCGCCCCCCGCCCACGGGAAGGGGCTCGGGGGTGGATGTGCCACGGCAGCGCGGCACCTGGTCAGCACGGCGGTGCCCGGTCAGCCCAGCAGTGCCCGGTCAGCCCGGCAGTGCCCGGTCAGCCCAGCAGTGCCCGGTCAGCCCCGCGGTGCCCGGTCAGCCCAGCAGTGCCCGGTCAGCCCGGCAGTGCCCGGTCAGCCCAGCAGTGCCCGGTCAGCCCTGCGGTGCCCGGTCAGCCCAGCAGTGCCCGGTCAGCCCTGCGGTGCCCGGTCAGCCCAGCAGTGCCCGGTCAGCCCTGCGGTGCCCGGTCAGCCCTGCAGTGCCCGGTCAGCCCGGCAGTGCCTGGTCAGCCCGGCGGCGCCGAGCCCTGCCCGGCTCTCGGCCGAGGCCTGTGGCTGTCACCAGCTGCAGAGCCCCGGCCTGCAGCGCTGCGGTGTCCCCGGGCCAGCCCTGCCCCGGCCCCGCACGCACCTCTGTGCTCCAGGTCATAGAGGCGCTGCAGCCAGAAGCTCCTGAAGGGCGCAATCCCCGTGCCCGCCCCGATGAGAATGCAGGGCTTGGCCGGCTCCTCCGGGAGGTGGAACTCATTAACGCTAAAATGCAAGAATATGTTGATTAGGTAACTGGTTTCTGACTGAAATTCATGTTCATTTGCCCGAATGACTCTGGGCAGCACAGCCCGAGTGCCCAGACTGAAGGCAGCAATGGAGCTGACTGAGTGCTCCTCGTTCCCTCCCCTTTCCTTGCTCTGCAGTGGAGAAGCCGACAGTGGGGATGGGGTCATAGGAATAGAACTAATTCAGAATTTTCTAGTGATCTGTGATTTTCCTAAATGTAAGGCATAGTAATAGACCTCATCTCTGGAAGACAGGGAATTCCCTCTCTTCTCAGAGAGAAGCTATTCCAACTTCAACTCAGTCACTTGAAAATACCCAAAGAAAGGAAAACCCACAGAAGAAGCTGAACTAAGAACTGTTCTTTGTGCTGTCTAATTTCCTTTACCTGCGGACGAAGCAGGGAACAGTTTCATTGAGCTCTATTGTGTTCAGCCACGTGCTGCAGACTCCGTGGTGCAAAGGCCCTTCTCCATCTAAAAGCAGAGCAAGGCAGAACACCTCAGTCAGCACCCAAAAGCCCTCTGCTTTTAAAAAAGCATAGTTTATACTTAAACACAATTTTTTTTTACAGATATGCTTCATGCTGTATGGCAGACAGTTTTTTCCTAAATCACAATGTAGCCTAAATACCATTTAATTAAGAGAGAGAAGAAAAGAACAGTTCATTACCTCTTGTCCTGTAGTTTACAACTGCAACTGTCAGATGAATCTCTCTGGCTGTCATGTCACAGGAGGAGCTGATAGAATAGTACCTGGGCTTCAGAAGTGGCAGCTGAGTCAGCAGGAAAGCTGTGGACACCTCAGCAGAGGGGAATTCCTCCAGGACCTCCAGGATGGTTGGTCTGTTGTAAAGCTTCCATTTATTGTATTCTTCTGTGCTCTGAAAGCCAAAGGGCATCACCACAACGTTACCAGGTCACACTGAGTTCAGGAGAGCAAACATATTTGAAATGTCACTTATAAATAAGACTCCTGCTTTACATTCAATCAAATATGCAGGTAAAACAACAAAGAGTTCTCAAAACTGTGCCAGGACCAATACTGGGGTTTCCTAAGAAATAATTTACTTTTGAACACAGAAGTTCAGAACCCCCACTACAATGTTCTCAGGCACCAGCTCTCCCAGTGAGGATGCTGAAACTGAGGTAGAATCCATTTCTAGCTCCCAGTCATGGCACATCCATGAAATTTGTGGTTCCAGATCCTGACTCCTCCCGAGCCCCCTGAAGCTGGGTAGGAGGAGCCAGCATGGTAACTGAGTCATTACTTAAAGCCACATCCCTCTGGCTCTCAGGGTAGCAAATTCTCTGACAAAAACATCTAGCAGCTCCCCTGCAGCTCCTCCACACGCAAAGTGTAAGGTCTTTAAGGGTGTCTCATCAGAAACCACCTCCCAGCAAGAGAACCAGGCAGGCAAATGACCCACCCAGAACCACACAGGAAACACCAGATCTTGGTTCCCACGCCCAAGCTGAGTCTCAAGACCCCTCTTTCTCTCACTGTGGTTGGCTTTCCAAGACCACAGAACATGTGACAGAGACATAAAAGTCCATCACTACAAAAATTCTTAAGCTTCTGCTACAAAGAGCATCAGAGGGCCCAGTGCACAGCACTGCAAACAAAACTCCAGCCCTAAGGCTCACCTGACACAACACCTCCAGCCTCTTCTTGTCTCCTTCCTCTGTCACCAGCTGGGAGAGTTTTCTTAGCAGTTGTTGGGAGGGTGGAGTAGTGATATCAAGCAAGTATGTCAAAGCCTGAGGTAGTGTGCAGGCTGGAATCTTTTTGTGACTTGTCCAGTATGCACCTGGAAATGAGGGAAAGAAAAGGACACTTAGCAACACCCACACTGTTTGACAGCTGTAGAGCTTTGCAAAACTCTGTGTCCTTCAAAATACCCCTTCAGGCGAGGGTGCAGCAGGTCTAGACCACAGGGCCCTTCTGAAAGAGGTTATTGTGAGGTTTTGAACATTTTGTAAGGGATGGATCTGACACAAAAAACTTCATGACAACAAAACACCACTTGGAAAGTCACAGTCTCACTTGAGGAAACTGTCTTTCCGTGTTCCAGAATCCTACAATTGTTCCTACTAGTCTGGGAAAGATGGGTAGGATATATAAGTCTATTTTAGGACTCTTACATGTAGCAACAATAAGCAAACTATTGATTAATTTAATTGCAGTCAATGGCCAATTCAGCAACTGAATGACAGTGTCACCTCAGGTACCTCTGCAAACCCTGATGACATCATGGTTTTGCCAGAAAGGGCAAAATCAGAACCAAGAATTATAAGAAGAACTAAAAAGCAGCAACAAAATCCTATTGAAACTGTAGAAAAGGATCACAGAATTAAATTCAGTCAACAAAAGTTCTTAGGAATTTTAAGGGAATCTGTCCAACATCCTCTGTTGTTTTGTCTAAAGAGACCCAACTCACCATCAATGCAGGTTTCAAGCCTGATAATCTGATCAGGTGGAGGGGCATCCTTGACACGTTCAATAATGCCACGGACTAATTCTGCCTGGTTGCCCGGGAAAATCCCGACGTGCTCCCCGGGAAGGTAGTGCACTTCCTGATTAGTCTCACAGTGAAGTTTAACCAGAAGGGTAACACGACTGGATAGCAAAGAAAGAGAAATGAGACAGAACTTGGTTACATGGACAGGATTTCCCTTGGATTGCACAGGAAAGGAATAAATCTGCAGTGGCAGTTGGCAAGGGCTCCCTTGTGTTCATTACCAAATACCAGACCAGCTTAAGGCTTCACAGAAACTTAAACAAATCAGATTCCAGGCATGTGAAGTACTTGTATCCAAACCAACTGGGTGCTGAAGTTCTGCCTGGTCTGTCCAGTACAGAATAAACATGCCTGGAATCAGCCAGTGGAAGTGCTGTCCCACTGCAGACTGCACAGCTCACATGCTTCTACTAAGGACAGTACAAAATTCCTATATATTTCTGTAATAACTGCAGGGAGAAGATGTTTATAACCAGGCACTTTATATGGTTAAGATTTTAGTAAAATGTAGTATTGCAATATTCAAAAGAATGAGTTAGCATACCTGGACTTCGAACTTTGGAGATTCTGTCTGAATTTCAGCTTCATGGGAATTACATCCTTGCTATGAATGCTGGCAAGAGCTGGTGAGAAAAGAGGATACAACTCTTGGTAACTCTGTGATTAGGTTTGTTTAAAGTATCTTCAAATAACGTGCAGAGGAGAACTGAACCACACTTTCCCTAGAAGGTGACCAACCATCAGTCAGTTGTGTGTGCCCCATTCCCTGACCAAAAGCAGCTCATCTCAGCTTTGTTCCTCTGGGGCTGTCTAAAGGTGTGATAGCTGCAGTGTTACTGTGCTGGAAAAGGTAACTGATGCAATGTAAGCCAGTGTCTTTTTAAATCTGACCATGTACTTCATTATATGCATTCTACCATCCAGCAAGGCCAGGAGCACTTCTGAGAAACCTTCACAGTTCAGCCCCCCTGAAGCAGCAAGGGAAGAGGGAGGGGAAGGTGGGAGCAATACCTTTAGCCAGGTCCATGGGCTGGGAGTCCTGCACTAGCCTGTAATTGGCAGGGTCCCAGCCTTCCTCAGAGGTGTAGATCTTGGGCAACTGAATACTGTCTCTCCCACGGACGTTAAAAATGTCACAGGCAGTCTAGATAAAAAAAACACAGAAATAAAGGCTATTCACAGTAAAAAAAATATTCTTAGTAATGTTATAATCCTAATAAGGAGCTATCAGTTTCACAGATTGCTGGTTTTTAGTGCCCCTGGTGTGTGCGTTCAGTGAGTTCTGTAAGGTTCCACTTCTGTAACAGTATAGCTAAAAAAGATCTGCAAAAAATTCAGATGTTTGATGCTACACTTGTTCATACTGAGCATTCCATTATCCAAAAGGGTTCACACAATTTTGTGCAGATATTAAAATATGACAGCAAAGGGACCCAGTTCCCTCTCCGAGTTAGGCAAGCAGTAGAGAAGAGGGGAGTTCCAAATTCAGATATAAATTCAGATGTTTGGTTTCCTTCATTTTCCCTCATTTTTATGGGAACTGAAATAAAATGAATGGACGAATGACTAGAATATGAGACGTGTTTCTGTATTACCTTGAAAGCATTGACTGCCCAGCTGCGGAAAGCTTCTTCTTGCCCACTGAGTGCATCCCCTTCACCCACTGGAGTGAGCTGGGAAGCCCCGAGCTGGGCCAGTTTCTGGTCAATGGCATGAGCAAAGGCACAGAACTCTGGGTACATGCTGGACCCCAGCCCAAACACAGCATATCTGCAGAAGGAGACAAAAAGAAGATTGCTGTCTTATGCTATTAAGGAGTGCTAAAAGACTCAATTGCACGCAAACCAAACAAAGTATTTTTACCTAATTTTATTTCTTAGCAGTTTCAGTCTGAGCAAGGAGTCCTTAAAGGTCTGCATAAAAATACATAAAATACTTGAGGTTAGAAAAATACCCTGGTTTAAGAAAGAATACTCTGATTTGAAACCTGATCCATATCTTACTGAAGGACATGAGATAAATCAAAGGTTTGTCTTTGGTCTTTAAGTGAGTCTCATACACACTTCTGAGGTGGACATTACCTTTCCGTTACCTGGAGAATCTCCATTTCCAAAAGTGCTGGTAACCACTAAAAGAAGTGTTTCTTTTTCCAGGTCAGAAATGTTGTACTCATCCATGCACAGAATCTGGAAGGAATAAAGCTCATGAGACATGGCTAGCAGACATAAGAACTAGCCTTAGATATCTCAGATGAGCGCTGACCAAACTTACATGGCATTACGTTAAATGAATACAAAATCAAAATTCTAGTCCAACTTGTATTTACAGAACGTTCAAAACACAGGTTTGGAGAACGGAAAGGCCTGCAGAAGCCAAGCTTCTGTGTCCAGGGGGTGTGGCTGATTTGTCCTGCTCACCTTAGGGCTGAAGGCACAGCTGAACAGGCTGCACAGGTTGTTGGCGAGTGTCTCTGACTTGCCCGTCTCTGTGGCGTAGATCACGGTGACCTTGGCCCTGGTGGCCATTGCTCCTCGCATGAGTGAGGATGCAAAGAGCACAGCCCTGGGGAAAGAACAATCACACACAGCTTTGAATGGAGCTACACTAATTCAGCTTGATTCACAAACAAGCTAGGAAAGACTGAGCTTGAGCATGGCTTTTCTTTGGAAGATGGTTCAGAAGCAACACACTCTAGATAGCCTTGAGCAAGAACTTCAGATAGGAATGTTACCTCAGGCTGGGCAGGTAAGGCTATGATTCAAACCACTCAAGGGGTCCCTACTTGTAATAATTTTTTTTAAAGAAGTAGAGCAGAAACATTACAAGAATAGAATAGTCGGACAAAGCATGAAGAATCTTATTTGAACAACTTACTTTGCCAAGATGCTAAACTTTATTTCTTTTTTCTTTGGCCTCCGGCTCTCATCATGCCACACATGTGTTTTCCATGCATCCACCTTAAAAAAAAAAAGTTATGCTTTAGCTAAGGAATGACACAATTTATGTATCTTTAAGGGGCCATAGCAAATTGAATCTGTATATACAATCCTCTGAGTAAAAATCAGTCTCTGGTGCATTAAACTGCATTTTACTTAAAGCCAGAGAATAAAACAGAGCTAACAGCACCTCCCACATAAAACAGCTGCTGTTCACCTCCCACATAAAACAGCTGAATCTCTCTAGTGAAGTTATAAATTTTCAGGCTTGGCACCCAGACTCCCTCAGGTCCTGTATTGCACCTGCCCTGCTGAGGCTGTCTGCTGGAGTCGGTTTTTCTTTTGATGATGTGTACCTGGTAGTAATAGAAGGGCGTGAGGACGTAGTTGAGCATCTCCTGGTGGAAGACGGGCGTGATGCTGCCCGACATGGGCGGCACGATCCACACCCAGTCGGCCGGGCAGCCGCCCCGCGAGCGGAACTCGCTCTGCATGTACTTCATGAAGGACTCGGCGGCCGAGTGGTGGTCCATGATGGTCACATTCTGCTTCTGCAACAATGGACAAAGGAAAACCTGCATCAAAAACCCCAGTCTACCCTTCTACCTAGTGTAGCTAAAGTAATCCTCTTGCTTTGGTCAATATTTCAAGGACTTTACTCAGTCAAGGGAGTATTTATGGGAAATAAATACTATCAGCAGTTACTGTAAAGATACAGATTGGGGCGTGGGCCTTTGATTAGGAACTCTTAGATCTTTTCTTTAACATCAGCATTTTACCTCTGCAGCACTGGGAGTGCCTGCTGCAAAGCCTCTGACTCACTTTTACCCGCTTTTCATATTGTCATCATATGTTAAACATGAATTGAAACCAAAATATATTAATCCAATGGCTTTAAATATGTTTTTAAACATAGATAAATATGTTAAAAGGATAAAAAAGTCTTGCCCTTAACTACCTTTTCTGTTTTCTCTTCCTTCTGCCTTTACCTGTGAGGAAATATGAATTCCTCTACTTTCTCAGGTGTAAATCAAGAATAACTCTATTGGAATCATAATGCCATCTCCATTGAGTGAGAGGAAAAAGGGACAGTGAGTGTTCAGAGTCTCTCTAGATCCCACACTCAGTGATTTACCTGGAAGCTGTGAAGCACAGCTACATTGACCTCTACAACAGCTCGATCCTTCCACAATGATGACAGTTTGTTTGTTTCCAGTCCCATTCTCCTCCCTACCTCCTACATGTGAAAAAGAGAGAGAAAAGGGAAAAGGAAACTCACTATATAGAACTTAGACCTCATGATTTCTCAACCCCATCAACTCTGTATCAGGAAGAAGTCGTGCAGAAAGGGAAAGAGTCAGTCTCATGTTGGGGAAAGTGATAGCAGCAGAAACACCTGAGATTAAAGGTAAAATGGAATTTTGGAGTTCTGGTTCTTGAGGACGTTCCAGCTTCATAAAGCAGGGAGTGGTTCCTTCCCACCCCAGTGAACACTGTCTCTGATCCAAACTGTGGATGAAGGATAGTGTCTCTTATCCAAAACAGCTGCTGCAGGGAGTTCCCTCCCTTTGCAGGCCAGCCCAGCTCCCCTCCAGCAGGTACCGTCAGGATGTTGTAGCGCTGGGCGTCACAGAAGTCCCGCACTCCGATCTCTGTCCCCATGTACCAGCCGTTGAAAGGACACGCGGTGAACTCCAGCCCTCCCACCTCCAGCAGCATGTTGGCCACAGCAGGCAGCCCATACCACTGCAGGCCCAGCTCCTTAAACCACTCGTACCTGCCAAACAAGAGGCTTGAGTTATTATTGGTGTGTCCTTTCCTCGAAAACCAGAAAAGCCCAGGAAGATGAAGAGTACCAATTCTAGGAGCACCCCCTGGACCAGGATCTGCAGAAACTCACAGCAGTTTTCAGTGAAGTATTTGGGTATCACCAGCTACAGGAACTGCAGAACCATATTACAGAGTTCTGCAATCTGCAGGCCAGTCCCAAAGCAAACAAGAAGAGAAAAACAATAAGAGAAAGGCAATAAACACCGTTATGAGTGCAGTGCTACATGTGTATTACTCTAGCATAGGAAATTAAGATTTTTTAAATTCTGAATATAATTGAAATGTAGGTTGGGAAAAAAGTCTTCCAACAAAACTGTAATTTGCTTCCTTAATTTAAATCTCATTTCATTGTTCTAACAGCATTTTATCTTCCAGGATGATTTACCATCATTTCATCCTGACAAAGAACTCATAAAACAACTGCCACAGGCACAGCCCAATAACCTGCCAAGGTGAGGCAGAGGCAAAAATGTAATTATCTAAATCTTGTGTGCTTACTTTGGATGCTCCATTGGCACTTGGAGGACAATTTCTGGAGGTATTTCAAATATTTCTGGGTCTTGGCCATTTGCTTGGAGAACAAGTGGAAGTACATCAAAGCGGCCATATTTCGGCTTCCACCCAAGATCGATGCACAACTGCAAATACAGAAAGCACATTTTGTATTCTTTTCAGGTTTCCCCTTCAGATCTGAAGACAAAAGAATTTTAACCCTCTGAAACCTGCTGAGATAAATTCTAAGTGAAAAGGGTTCTCTTTGCCATTCAAACAATGTTGAGTCATGCTGATGAAGTACTGGTTATGTCCCTGCTCCTGTCTCCGGCCAGTATTAGCTCACCCTGTTCTGAGATGGAGGGCAACACTTTTCTATCAGAGCTGTAGGAAATCATTGTTCCAGCCTGCACCTAGAACCCGTGGGGCAGAACACCCCACCCACTCCTCCCCTCCCTAGCCCTGAGCACAGGCATGTGAGGTTTATCCCAGGGGGGCGGGCAGCGGCGGCGGGGTGGGGCTGGAGCTGTACCTGGGTGAACTCCAGGGTGGCAGGGTCCCCAAGGACGGAGCCGTCGGGCAGCGGGTAGCCAGCGTAGCGGATCAGCTGGCTGTTCCACACGCGGAAATCGTGCCGCCCGTCCGTCCTCTGCGGGAACACCGTGATGGCAGACCTGCCCCAGAGACAGCACACACCTTACAGCACACCCCGCTGCTCACACAGAAACTGCTACCTACAGGAAACGGTCTACACTGCCAAAGTGAACATCAGTAGAAATAAAATCAGTCATACTTTTTACCCGCCTCCCCAAATCTTCAAATCATCTCTGTGCCCCAGGAATTGCAAGAGGTTTTGTAACATCAAAGTTATAAATTTTCAAGATGGTTGATGGAACACATGAGAGGAAAATGTAGGTACCAGGAAAATGAAGAGCAGAGACAAGTTGTCAAAATGTTTAGATAGACCATTTCATGTGTTTTTGATGCCAGATCTGGATGTGATTTTTGTTGTTTAAATTTAAAATTAGAGACCTACCTTATATTACCATTGTTTGTGGAATACTGAATATGATTACAGAGATGCTCAAACATTTCCTTGGCTGTTTTACAGTCCCGTGCATCAAACACCTGTGTGTTTCCAAGAGAAATGTAAAGAAGAAGACTAATTTTGAAACAGTAATGCAAAGTTGTTATTTTCTTATGCACTTAAGGAATAGAGAGATTGTGACTCCACTAGGAAAGGTTCATTTTTATAGTTCTGAAATGCATAATTTTCACCCATAACAATCCCCCAAGGACCAAAACATGCAGCCAGTTCCATGACACACCTGGTTTCTACACTGCTACACATTTGAATTCAGCCATGAAGCAGAGAACTATAAAGAAACCAATCTCCTGATATGGACAGGAGGGAGTCCTCCTCAGCCAAAAGAGTGACACATTCTAGCAGAGGAAAGGACATTCTTCTGAGTCACAGCAGAGGACTGTTTGGCTAGAGTTAGGTGTAGATGACAGCTCACCTGCAGATTGGACCACTGGATTCTCCCGATGCACCTGGGCGCGTTCCTCCAGGCCTGCTTGGCAGCAAAGATCAGCTCATCCTTTGTCAGCTGGTAGGTTCCTGTTGTTTCCATCTCCTTGGTCACTGCTTCCAGCCGGGCCAGATGTTCTTCGGTTTTTGGCCTTTTGAACAGGAAACAGCCATGAAAAGAAACAATGAGAATTTCACTCAAAGTGCAGACATTCTCTTTATGTTTTGGCTTCAGAATTTCAGACTTGTCCTTATGGAGTGCAAGGACGTAGGTTTTGGGCCCCATGAAGAAACTAACACAGCAGAAATTTAAGTAGTGACACCATCCTTTCACCACCCAATGTATGAACAGATTGGCCACAAGCTATTCTGTGTAAGTTTTTGGTTTAAATTTGGATTTTCTAGATTAATTTGAAAAAAAATCACAAGGAAACGAAAACCAGAGAACAGGTGAGTTTCAGGGCACGTGTGGGCTGAGTGACTGTCTTCTCAAGTTCCATTGTGTTTACAAGGCCACAGCTCTTCTGAGTAAAGTAAGATTTTCATTCCTAAAAGGAAGTGCTGAGCAATTCCTTTGTCAGTAAACCAACTCTAAAATTCTTGAGTTTGATAACAGAGAGTGAAGTCAAAACATTAGAAAATGTTTATCACAGCAGAGACAAAAATTGTTTTGTTGTCTTATAGACAGAATGAAAATAGCCTGCACTGTCTGAGACTTTTCACATTTTCAGCAAGATGAAAGATCAAGGGCAAGCATGTGAGACAGTGTAAATCAATATGATCAAACAGCCATGAGCAGAGACACAGGGATGTGCAAGTGCAATAGGCTGGTGAGGACAGCCCGTGTGTAAGACAGGGACTTTCAGACAGATTCAGAGGGAGAAAAGGTTTGCAAGGAGTTCAAAGTGTCTAAAGAAGTGGCCATTATGTGGCTAAGTCCCTTTGAAAGTTTGATAATGTTTTTTAATGGGATGAGCAAACACTGAACTGTTGCTTGAAAGCTCATCATGTGGAATGTCACGGCAAGCCCTTGGACATCAACCAGCTCTTCCAGCATTTCCTGCAACAAGATGCCTCTGCATGATGGCCGTTTTTGTGGAAACACAAACCCCTCTCAGAATGCTCAGTGAGTTTTGTTGATAGCACAGAGCGAGGGGGAGAAGCTACACTGGCCTTCCAATCTTTGGCTAAAGCCTTGAGAGGAACACAGAGAAAAGATACATGGAGCAGCACAAACAAAAGGCATTACCCACATTGGGACTGATCTGAGTGCAGCTAATGCCAAGAAAACAGAAGGCAACACTCTGGCAGAGGGTCCTCAATGTATTGGAATGTAGCACACTCCAAAGGGCTGGAGCTGAGGAGTGCATGGCCCTGAGTCCTTCCCTCTGTTCCCAAGATCTTGGATTGGCAGATGGAACACATGAAGTGCAATGACAGTTCTATTTAGCATTTTTAAAAGTCCTTATGTATTTTTGAATGGATGCTATGTAACAGGATAGTTACCAAGAGCTGTGAAGAAACCAAACCCTCCTGGAGGTTCACAGACAGACAGGTAGGTAGAGGATTTTATACCAAAAATCAAGTTGACTTACTCTTTAAATGAACTGTAGTACTGCTTGAGGAAGTCTATTGCCTGAGGTAAAAGTTCTTCCATTGGAACTGGCCCATCTCTGGTACCTCTGGTCATGCCCTTTGGAGTCATGAGTGACCCGTGGCAGGCTTTGTTCTGGCAATTCATAACCTGAAAAACAATGACATGTCAGAAAACAATGTTGCACTCTGTATCTTTTAGAATTTCTGAAAACTCCCTGTCCATATTTTCATATTTTACCTCTTTTGCAGTCAGGTGTAGTGTGTCAAGAAAGCTGGATCCATCTTCCAAGTTTCTTACATTTACATGTCTTGGACATCCTGATATTTGGTTTGAAACTTTGATGCCATTTGGAGGGAGATTCTGGGCAGAGAACAGATAAAAATGCATACTGTCTTCAGACCTATTGAATATCTTTCAGTTTCACTTTATAGTTAATGTTAATAGCAAAATATTTCAGATTAAATTCAAGAAACTAGATAGATAAATGTGATCTGCTCCAACATGATTATTTGACTACAAAACTACTGAGCTAATCTACAGTTTGATATGAAACGGGAAAAAAAGTATTTTTGTGCTAATCAAACAGTGTCTGCCACCACAAACACCTTAATAACTTCAGCAAGTCCTCTGAGTATCTCTGAGCATTATAGTCACAGTCTCAGGAAAACAGTGAACCAATTTTAGAGACAGGACAGGTTTGTTACTAAAGGTTTGCAAAGGTATATAAAGGAATCAGGCATCCCAGTCCCCATGGGGTCACCTCTTCCTTTAAGTCTCATCAATGCTCCGTTTTTGTCAGAAAAGAACAATCACCCAAAGGTGTCCCAGCAGTCCTGACCTCCTGCAGCCACAGTCAGACCTCCCAGGAGAGGGTGGAGAGGCTGTGAGCAGCAAGCACCACTCATGTGAACTGTTACTATGACACAATGATGCTGGGAACACACCTCTCCTCCCTCACTGGGCTTTGCTGCCGTTACCATGGGCGGCCTCTCCATCTGCTTCTTGCTTGGATCGTGCACTTTGGCATCCTCCTTTTCTGAGCTACAACAGAGAGAAAGGAAAGTCAGTACAAGGTAAGGTGCTTTATGTTAGGCTTTGCTCTCAGCATCAGCAGGAGATGCTCGGTGCTGTCACTGACATATGTACTGAGCCCACACCCCAGCAGGGGCAGTGGGCAGGACTCAGGAGTAAAGGCACAGTGCCCCCCTTCCCAAGCACTGTGTGGAAGGAAAGGAAAAGGAGATGAAACCTGAAATAAGTAACACCCTGAAGACTTACTTATGCAACTTATTTTATACAGTGTTGTGTATGAACTGCATCACAGAACCACTTCACCAACTTAATTACAGTATAAATAATCACTTTGCTATTTTTATAGCATACACACCTCCTGGGAGTTAGAATACCTGAAACCATGATAACACAGCAAATAAATTTAAGACTATGAAAGAGAAAACAAGATGATTTATTATCCTCAGTGACTGTTTAACACAAGTGCTTACTGTTCATTACCAAGTTAACTGCCCAGAAACCCACAGTTCTTTGGTCAATACCAGTATTTTGGAAACACATTACAGGTTTCTCCAGGATCCAAACCACTTAATATCTTCCCTTTTCAAATCAAAGATAAACTATGAACCCATTAAAAACCAGGATCTTACCCATGGATCTTCCTATTTTTCTCCACGTTGTTGTTGATATCCTTGTCTTTGGGGTGCCGGCTCTTGCCACCATGAGATTTGAACACAAAGTGCCACGGGCACAGCATTTTGTATGCTTTTTGTTGTGGTTTTACTTCACTGCGCTGAAACCTTGTGATGTGGGAACACTTCTAAGGACATAAAAAACCCAACAAGGTCAGTTTTTACCCAAGAAGGCAACTCCCTTTAACATCTCTGAGAAACTCACCAGCCTAAGTGATCTAACTAACATCCTGTGTTTAAAATGAAAATTACTTGATTCTTAGGATAGTGATACTAAAACTAACACTTCATGTACAACCAAGTACTAATCTAAAATACTGGCAAGAGGATTTCAGATGACCCCCAGCCGTGTAAAGCAGCAAATATTGGTTTCTGAGCAGACCACGAGCTCAGAACAGGGATGTGAAACCTTGCTGTGTTATTCACACAGTAATGAAAAAATCTTGTTCATAAATGACCAAAACATTTTGCAGTGTATCCACCCACTACAGACCAACAGGATTCTGACAGGCTGAAGTCTGTGGCTTCTAAGATCTGTAGCACTTATTTCAAGGTAACACATAGCATTTACACAAGAGTGTACAAAGTTTATGCTATTCATTTAAACATACATTTTCTGCTCATTTCTGAATGTAAGATAGATTTGGTGCTAGGGAAGGTGTGACAGAACAGAAGAATCAAGCCAGTAAATTGCAGGGTTAGAGAATTAGCCCCAGCATTTGAATCTGGTTCAGAACAGAAATCAAAACTTGATGTTTCCAAGAAGTTAGAGAAAAAAGAAGAAAATAGACATTGTGACATATTCCTGATGTAAATTATGTCTTATTTTGATATTTATATTGCTTTTGTAGTAAAAGTTACAAAATAGGAAAAAAATCTGAATTATTATTCTGCAATAAAAAACGCTGTGATGTGCCTATACAATTTTGTAAAATACAGGAGGAAAAGAGAGAAATGGAGAGGGGGAAGAAAAGAAAGAAACATAGAAACAAAGAAGGAAAGGAAGAAAAAGGGGGAAACAATACAAAGGGAGAAAAAGGAGGAAAAGGAAGAAAATGAGGAAAAGGAGAAAAAAGACAAAAATAATAACAGGAAAAAAGAAAGATAAGAAGAAAAAGCAAAAATAAAAAGAGTAGACTCACATTTCCCTTCACTGGCACTCAGAGCAAGAAGCTGCTTTGTGTCCAGCACCGCAGGGCTCTGTGGACAGCACTGACAGTGTTGCCTGTTACACGCACAAACCTTTAAATCCACAGAAAGGAGGAACAAAGTTTTCAGGGCAGCTGGACAACTTGGAACTAGAGCAGGAGACTGAGTCTGACACTTTGCTCCTAATACAGAGAAAAAGATACAGTTTGCCACATAATTTATCTGTGAGCTGCAGTAAATGAATGACAGAATGAACACCTGGACATGGTGCTTCTTACCGTGCTTTCGTGAGAGGTGTCCAACCCTGCCAGGAGAGACTCCTCTCTGTCAGAGTTTCTTGCCTTTCACCTCTCAGGCTCTGTATCCCTCCTGGGAGGCAAAAGCATTTTATAGTGCAGGACCATGTATGCAAAATAGCTCTGAGGAAGGCTGGCCATGGACAGTGAAATCGGGGATTCCCCTGATCTGGTCCAGTATTGCCTGGAGAAGTGGAGGGTGCGTGTCTGCTGCGTGAGCAGCATTACATAACCTGTGTGAGGGAGGGGGGCAGCTCTTGGTGCTGTCAGCATCCCTTCCTTCCCTTGGCATGCTGCAGCCTTGACTCCTGCCTGTGCTCCTGCAAAGGGCAAAGTATCACACTGAACACCGTTTGCAGCCTTGCACGGTGTTATAATTAAAAGAAATAAATGCTGAAGGGCTTCTTACAGCTTTTATCCCTGTGTGGCCAGTCCCCAGGCACCTCCTGTAAACCCCTATGGCTGTAGGAAGAGAGTGAGCAACTTCAAGAGAAATGTTACAGAGCTGTGGAGCTTTACAATACAGGCCAGGCAAGCATTTAACCATGTGCTTGTAACTAAGGACAGATATTTTAAGTTTCACATACATATACTTCCTTCTGATCAAGTTTTAAAGGATCTTTCTCAATAGAGTATTTGTAGAATTTCTTGCTCTCTAGAGCTCCCTGCTCTGCCTGTTGCTGCCTGAGAGATTTGTCCCTTGGTACTTTTCCAAAATATTGGGAATACTGTAAGAAAACTGCAACTTCCTAAGTACAAACCATTCCCACCATGCGTTTGTGGGAATATCAGGGGGACAGCTGGATGAGGAAGACGGGATTGCTGAGCTGATTTTCAATGTGAGACAACATGTGGACACGTACATTTTACAAAACCAGGCTTCTCCCTGCAGCCCATGAGGGTGGTGGCAGACAGTGCACCAACGAGGATTTTGACCTGCCTTACTTGTTTATTGGTATTATGTATGGCTGTTAAAGGAAACTGTTTACAAATTAAAGATGACTTATAAATTTGCTGACTAATATGAGTCAAATGAAGTACACTGATAACTAGGGAAAGATTTATAGTTGCTGACCAAAGATCTACAGAAATGAGGCATAAAGCAGCCCGAGAAATGAGGAAATGCGTGTTCTTTTCTCATCTGTCACTCTTTTACTGGGCAAGCTTGGACAAGGTGTTTTCTTCTCTCTGTATCCAGCTTCTCTATTTGAAAATGAACATATTGTGTATGTTGAATGAAACGATTGTGTAAAGCATTTCTAGAGGCAAAGCAAGTGCTGTGCACACGTGTTCATGCATGAGGTCCCCTGTATGCAGCCCATCCAGGACTGCTAGAGATGAATCTCTTGATAAACAGACCTGTGTTTTCTGAGCACTTTTCTGCTTGGCTTTATCAAGGCTGTGCTGCTTAGCATCCACTGCTCATGAATTTTCACAGCTTGATTTTTCTTTAATGTGGCGCCTTTTCTCTCACCAGAATTAGCAGGTGAATCCCTTTGTTTAAAATATTCCAGTCATTAGACAGATGTAATCAGTAGGCAGAAACGATGGGTGAGAGCTGTGCCACTCAATGCCATGCCAGAAAATTCTGCCTTTACATTCTTTTTTGCATTTGCTACTTTGCCACAGGGTTTAAAAAATTCTCTTTGCATCCTTCCCTTTGTTATTAACCCCTTTCTTCTATAGAACATGGAGAATCTTATTGTCTAGTACTGTAAGAAAGAACATGTCTTACTAGAAGTTTACTTGAATTCAGTGAGTGCTAAGCTTTTAGTATTTACCCTCCTTATTTTCCTGTGATTGGGACTGCTGAAATCTAGGAAAGGTCATGTAGGGACTGGATAGGAAAAATTAGATTTGGGATAACCAGAGGAGGAGAAACATCCTTCCTTAGGAGATTTGTTAAAAGGATTGGCTGAGGTATAGCCATTCAGGGGAGCTGCTTAATCACTCCAGTTGCTCAGACAGGACCTCCTTTTTTACTCACTTGAAATCAATAATAAAACTCCTTCTGTACAGTAAGAACAAGAGAGAACCATTCATTGCTCAGGTGGACCAGAGATTAGCTAAACAAGCTCACTGGGCACTCCTTCTACAATATTCTACAGGGCTTGGAAGGTTTTTCCTCCAGAAAACCAATTCTGCCCGTATTTCCTACTTTTGCACAGACACTTCTTCCTCTGCCATATCAGAGTGCAAAAACTGGTAGCTTTCCTTGCATTAACTTTGATGAAAGAGGTGCCCTTTCACAGCAGACTTTGACCTATTCAATGCTGTCATCTTGAGTTAAATTTTGTTTTGTTTCTGAGTGTCTGACGGTCTGTAGTCTCAACAATCGTCTCTCTGCAATTTCCTTCCAAGTGAGTCACATTCTGTGTCTGGTATTATAATACTCATAATATCTGCAAGATTCTGCATGAGCTCAAGAAGTAAAATTCCTGAAAACATTTACAAATCAAGCTCAGGTGGTAAGGTTGCTCCTCTGAGATCAGGGCATTTTGAGTCTACTACTACACTGAAGCAAAGTTGGTGACAAGGGCTGATCTTCCCAACTTCATGGAACCCAAAGAGATGTCCAGCTGTCCCAACATTTCACAGGTTATTAGTGAGCTCTTTCTAACTCCCTTTCCTAATTTAACTATTGTCTGAGATGTCTCTTGCAGCACTGCTGCACGTGACAGCACAATAAATACAGTACTGCAGCCCCTGTAAACACTCGGCATCTCAGATTTGTTAGGATTTCCCTCACATGTGGTGGTTTCTGACAAAGCTACAATTAATAACAACTATTGCTCTTCCCAAATATCTCCTCTCATTGACTACCACCAGTCATCTTCTTTTACACTGCTTTTGTTTTTGACTTCGCAAAGAGAATTTGTTTGGTTTGAACCTTTCCCTAAACTTTGTAAGATGGCAACTCTGGTGTTGTTTTTTTTTTTTTCTGGTGGTGTTCTGATTGCTGACTATTCCTTTAAGGACTTCAAGATAGTCACCATTAACTGTAGCCCCTTCTTCATTGGCTTCTTTATAATTTCAAAATGTTCCTGATAAAGTGGGGATAACAACTCTACCAAAAGCAAAATAAAAGATCCAGGCCTTGGCACTTGAAAATATGCAAATAAAAGTAGGATCCCAGCCCTGTCTGGACTCCTTTTTACTCTCTGCAGATTTAAGGTATGGTTAAGGCAGCAGTTTGGTGTGGAAAGTGCAATGTTTTGTTTGCTGTGTCCTTCTCTCCAGTGGAAGATCGAATGTCAAATGATGGCAGGGCAGGGTGGAAAATTTCCCAATCTGACCATCTGAGGGTGAAAATGAAAGTTAAGGAGAGTGCTAAATTTGCAGAGACGTGCCAGTAAACCCATTCCTTCCTGTCTGCTCACTGTCAGTTAGGCCAAACTCAGACATGCAGAAAGAACAGAATTCCCTCATCAGTCACCTCTCCAAAATTCCCAGGGATGAGGAAGTGAGGGAGGACCAAAGCCATCCAATCGCAGTTTGTTGTGCCTGGCTGCACGTTGGCTCAGGCAGAAGCGATTGCTGGCACCTCCTGACTCACCCCTGAGATCCTCAGCCACAGCTGCAGCAGCAAAGACAAAATTGCAGCAAAAAAAGAGCAAAGTGGCAGTTAGGAGTTGACTGGGCCTAAACCCCCGTGTCCTGCATGTGGCCGTCACAAGCTGGGCTCTGTGTCCTGCACTCCTGGACATCATTTCACTGCACTGATGATGTCCCTGTGTGGAGCATAAGGAAAAGCTGGCTGGATCAGGATAAGTTACAGAACAGTGTTTGATACTTCTGCTCCTGCAATCCATGCTTGTCACAGCAGAACAGGAAAAAAAAAGATTGCAAGATTACTGCATGCAAAATGAGTTTTATGCTTGAAAAATAACAGTGAACTACAGAGCTGCAAATGTCTTCCTTACTAAAAGCATGGTCTGAAGAAGAAACTCCAATTCAGTAACAGAATACTGGCCAAGGCCAGTAGAATCTTTAACCAAAGACAGGAAACAGAAGAGATTTGAATACTGGTTTTGAAAAAACAATCCATAAATTTCTGGGTCAAAATGAAGAACAGAATATTGAAGTATAGAAGTAACTTGAGTTCTGAATCTAAAAACGTTGGTGTTTTTAGTCCAAAACACACAGCACTGTTGGAACAACTTCAGTAAAACTTATGTGCTTCTCTTTATTGGTGACCTGTGAGTCTCTTTTCCTTACACCTGCCTTTATCTACCCAGTTGTTTCCTGCACTTTCAGGTGTCACACTATACAGTGTATCTCAGTCTACACAAAACCAAAGCATGCTGACCTGCTTTCCGTGTTTCCTGCATGGAGACGGGGTTTTCTCAGGTAATTTTATGGCTCTGCTTTATCTATATGCACTGTTTTACTACCTCAATTATTTTTAAGGACTCCTTGCTAAGCATTACAGTTAGGCCAGTCTTGCCTCTGTCAGCACAACGTTCAGTGTATGTGAATTACATCACACTGTCCAAACTTTCCATGAGAGTGAAATTGCCTCCCCTCTGCCATTCCCGATAGGGAAATGGTGCCAGAGGGTGTGGGGTGTGAGCTTAGAGCTCCTTCTCTAGCAACTATCTACCTTCCCCTACCGAAAAAGACAATTTCCTTGGCACATTCTTCAGAGTCATTTTTAGTCAGTTTTCATTGATTTCGAGCTGCAAGTCCAGCTCAATTACTTATACACACAAATGCAGACAATTTCCCCATTTGGTCTCTGTGGAGCATCCAGAACACAATCTTCTGCCACGCTGCAGCAACTTCCAATTCATGGAGTGAATCTTTGAACTAACTGAAGAAATTTTGTCTCCTATCAGAAATCTAAATAAAGACTTCAGTATGAACATATCTTCTCACTACGTCTTCTCCTTTTTCTAACTTGCTAGTTGATCACCCAGTGATTGTATAGCTGGAGAAACATTGACCCCACCTTGTCAGTCAGCAGGCAATGAGCAGTCTTTGCCATGCAAGTTCACTCCAGGCAGTGGTGCTTACACCTGAGGCTTACCTGTGTCCCTGGTGCTGTGGTTCTGTCACATACACAAGGTGTGCTTTGGGAATATGGGCACACATACTCTGATTAATCCTCCATCATTGAATAGAACAATTGTTTCTTCATGTGGAACTGCCTAGCAAGCAAACTCAACACACGCAAGGGAACCTGAGGCAGTTGCTGAGATAGGGTACATTGAATACTGCTGGGATTTGTGGAATGTTCCTCAAACACAACTCCCATAACTGAAACAAACTCAGGAACAACTGACATCATGCACAGGTTCACAGGAGAAGACAGGTTGGAAGGGACCTCAGCACTTCATCTAGCTCAACCTCCTGCCCAAAGCAGGGTCAGCTGTGAGGTGAGGGCTTGATCCAGACCAGTCCTGAGCACTTCTGAGGAACCAGACTGCACAACAACCTGTGCAACTTACTCTGTTGCTGGGCTATACTTTAGGGGATAAAATTTCTCCTCATACCCAGGCTAGACTTCTCATTTCAACTTCTGCCCATTGGTTCTCATCTTCCCACCCCTGCAAAGAGCCTGGCTCCATCTCCTCAGCGACCAGAAAGCCACTGGAAGGTTGCTCCTCTTCTCCTGGCTGAGTACGCCCTGTTCCTCCAGCCTCTCCTCATGAGGCAGCACCGTGCCCCAGCCCCAGTCACCTTGACAGCCGACACTGAACTCTCTCTGTGTACTGGAGGCCCAAACTGCACTCAGTAGTTCACCAGTGAAGGATGCAGATACTCCAATGGTGCTGCTTTTCCTTCCCTCTCCTTCTATAGGAATTCCAGGCTAGGGACATACTATTTAACTTGGTTTTCATTCACTGAGTAAACACAGTGCTGACTGAGACAACTGTTGACCACAGCGACAGAGAAGATGGTCTTTGAAGCTACATTTGGAATGGGAGTTTGGGAGTTTGAAAAATCACTTGGGAGTTTGAAAAGTCACTTACTGAAAATACAAAAAAGAGATGTGGAGGAATATGTGTTGACAAGGTCAGGTTCTAGAAAGTGATGGGTGGCTTTATGGAGTGGGTCAAGTCACAGGGGTTAATCTATAATAAACAGTCCTAGTACACACATCAAAGGATTGTACAGATTAATTAGCAGGTGCTATTATTAGCCATAACAATTTTTGTCTCCATTTCTGAAAGGATAAGATGCAAAACAATTACTTCATTCAGTTCAAATGTTTCACCCAACTCTTGCAGTGAGGGGTATTTGGACCACAGCTGCCAAAGCATGAGGAGCTGATGCAGACTGTGTACATCACTTAAGGGACAGGAAGAGCAACTTTTTTGGACAAAAACACATTCTTGCCTCACCTTGTTTTTATGATTACTTTTGATTTAGTCATCTGAAACCTGGCAGAAGGGGAAAGAAAGGGGAATTTTCTGTAACTTACAACACTGTCCATTAGTTTGGACAGCTCAAGAGACCTCTCTGACCAGTACAAGCTGAAAACCACTATGGCATTTCCTTCTTTCTTCTCATGTACCAGCTTCGAAGACTTAATTGCCATCTGAGAATTCTCCCAAAGAACACACTGCTCCTTTTCCTCGTGGTGTTTTTGGGGAACAGTTCCCGTACTTCCATGAAGTGTCAAAGTCCTCATCCAACATAACATCTCTGATCCTGACTTTCTCCCATGTTTTTGCTTTTGGAGTCCCACTTCTTTTTAACGGAAGAGCAAAGCTGCATGTGTGAAAGACAGATGACTGGCACCCTGCAATGACTTAAGAGAGAAATCCTCGCAGTTAATGTCTTGATTTGGTGGAACAACCACTGCAGAGAAGGTGACTTCTCAAGTTTCTGCCCACACAGTGTCTCACACCTTTGGAAAAGGACATAAGAAATAACAGTTTGTGCATGGTAGGGTCTTGTAATGGAGGATATATTTGCCTTCAGCATCACACCCACCTCTTGAACTCGTCCACCCTGGCTGCTGCAGACACTATGTTTTGTAAAACTGGATAAACAAAACTGTTTCACTTTTAATTCTGGTAACCACGATAGAGCACAGGCCACTCCTCTGAGTATTCCAAGTAGAGAAAAACAGTTTAAGATGGTGAATGCTACTGAGGTACATGGGAGTTTTTCCCTTTGATTCCAGTGGCTTCGGCTCAGAACCCAAGAACAACATGGAAAGTAAACATCTTGATAAGCAATTACTCAGACTGCCTTTGTTAGTATAGACCAAGACAGAATTTGATAGAGCACAAAGGCAAAATTTGTGTCTCCCATTTAACAGACAGTCCTGGTGAATCCCAGAGTTTCTTATGAGTGTTAAGAGTTGTGTGGAGCAAAGCTACATAATTATGAGCTGTGATTTCTTTCAGATACTTATAAAATTGAAAACACTTCCTAAGTAGTAAATAAGGCCCTCCTCATATAGTGCAATAAAGTGAGCAGATTATAGGCTCAGTTCTGTACCCAGTCTGCTCCTTTCAAAGCCTCATTGTTAGATCAAAGGGTTCATGATTCTGTTCCTCTCTCAACCACACATGGATTGCATTCAAGTTACTTTTTATGCAAAATACCACTCATATTGTGTACATTCTTTGTATAATTACCTCAGCTATAAAAGCTGCACCTTTGCTTATGAGGATAAAGAAGTTAGAGCGCAGGGATTGGCTCTTCATCTCAAATTTCATAATAAACCCTGGATGCCTTTTCACTGCATTTAATCAATTAGAAATAACCAGACTTGGCATAGTGTCACTGTGACATCCTACAGGCTCTATTCTGTCAGCTGGGAGCAGGATTTGGAGATCTCGATATTTTTAAACCATGTTTCTGAAATAGTTGTGAAATGATCATCACCATGTCAGTACCCCCTAACTCAGAGCCATGCTAGTGGAGAATAAGCAATTTCCTCCTGCTTGTCCCCTGAGTCCCAACCTGTCAGAGAGCTGCTGTGTGCCCTTTGAAGGTCTCCTGAGTTAAGCACCTCAAAAGCAATCTGAGAATTACTTTTGAAATCTTGGCCAGAGAGCTGCAATGTCCTCTGTGAGACACCTCCAGCTAGAAAAAGGAAAAATTCAACAGAGTTCCTGGGGGAGAGAAAGCTCCAAGACTCAGCAGGTGTCTGATTCTGTACTGTAAACTGTGGTTAAACACACCCTTTCTGTTACCTCTAGAAATGGGAGGGAAAAAAAGAAAATAAAAGAGAAAGCAGCCCTTGCAGTTGCACAATTGTGGAAACCAAAATACTCTATTTTTAAGCATGAAAAGTCAGGCTGACTCAGTATCAGGAAGGTGGCTCCAAAATATACAACCTTTGCCTGTGCCCACCATGATAATATAATATTTTCCAGACGAACTTCTGTTTGACATTTGTTTTCAAACAGTTTTCCTTGTTCCTTGTTTCACACTAGCTGAGACACAGCCCACTTTCGGGAGATGAAACGACTGCTAAGAAATTGAAGCAAGACTGAGAAAATCCCAGATCCTGCGTGATTTTATTCAATGCAGAACATGAGTCAACCTCATCAGCTACAAGAATTTATTGTCAGTTTTGCATCTTTTAAAATCCATTCTAAAAGGATAGAACGTAGAAGGGGAGAATATTAATCAAAACACCAGCAGTTTTTAAACTCCTCTCAAGAAGAATGAATACCAGAGATGGTGCAAAAAATAAGCTGTAACAGTAAAAAATATTAAGTGCAGTCTTCTTTAAACAGATGATGCTGAACCCTGGCAGCAGGAAGCCCACAGGTAACGAGGCCATTCAGTGTGAAGGTGTGCAGCTGCAGCTGAAAGAAAATATTTCATATGGGGTAGTGATACAGCCTCAAGCTGTGCCAGGGGAGGTTCAGGTTGGACATCAGGAGGAGTTTCTCCACAGAAAGGGTTGGTTTGGAGTCCCCATCCCTGGATGTGGCACTCAGTGCTCTGGGCTGGGGAAATGGTGGGGATTGGGCTGAATGATTCTGTGAAGCACCCAAACCAGGCTGGCTCAGAAGCTGCTGGTTAAAAAAACAAATCCCAATTATTCCTTTTCAAGATGGATTAATCCAGAACATGAAGACAGAATCTTCTGGGGGAAAAGTCACCCAGGTTGATAGTTACAGAAGGGGTAAGTTCAGTGTCCACAAGTGAGGACAGCACACAGCAGTCCCAGAACTTTCCTCTTCAGACTCGGCAAGTGAAGTGAGCAATGCCAGGGACCTCTCCCCCAGTGACAAACACTGTTAAGCTCTTAGGTGCAAGTGCCAGATGCCTCCCTCTGCTTCTAAACTTTAAAAAACTATTTTAAATATCAAACACAATTATGAGGAAAACAGAAAATAGCCTTCAAAGAGCAGGGTTTTTTTAAAGTTAATGTGTCTGCTCTGCTTAATCACAAGCTGAAAGGAGTACTTGATAACTAGCATATACTTCAGTTAACACTATTTCATAAAACCTGGCTTGACAGAAGTATAAGATAAATTAATCAAATAATACAGAAGTTGAAAGATGCACCAGCTGGCTCATGCTCCTGCAGAGGTACATCAGCCCTGAGCAGCAGGCAAGGCTGCAGGAAAGGCACAGACCACGTGGGCAGTGCAGGCCCGTGTCCAGCAGTGTGTGTGTCAGGGACTTGCTGTAGACTGCTCACCTCAGATCACCCCTGCTCTTTGGGGTGACACTGAGGGACATGACACGGAGGAGACAAAGCTCTAAAGACTCCTTCATACGGTTTAAGGTCAAGGACTCTCACAATGAATAGATATTATGATATAGAGTGTTTAAGACACAGATGTTTGCAGCTTATCAAAGCTTTATATGAAGACACCATTTATAATGCCAAGTTAAAAGGTATTACAAATAAGAAACTGTTTCCTTTAAAAAAGATGTGAGAGAATATTATTTGTTTCTCCCAGAAATAGCATGTATGCCTCTTCCTTACAGCCTCACAGTAAAGATTACTTCCTTATGACATTTGAAAATGAGCCAAACATCACAGAGGAGAGCTTTTTGTTTAGCATCAAGTCCTCATGCTCAAGTGTCCCTAAACAAAAAGCAACGCCTGTGACATAACCTACCACATAAAGGAAGTTTACAAAGTGCTAGAGAATGATTTAAAGAATATTCTACTACTGACAAATGGTGCCAAACAAGGCCTGGCCTGGGTTGGAAATATTCTATTCAGTACCCACAGGGCTCAAATGACTTTTGGTGTCAAGTGTGAATGGAAATCAGTAACACTTCTGACACAAGAATGTGACCAGAAGTGTATTTGTCTCTGGCCACGTGAAAGGCAGAATGCTATCCTGGATATTACATAAAACATGAATTTACAATCTTGTCCATACCAAAACCTGAAATGAATAAATGAATTACAGAAATAAATAAAAGGGAAAGGTTTTCTCTACACAAGAAGCTTCTGCATGAAGCTCCAGGGCTGGTAATAACTAAAGTGGTCTTTACCATTTCTCTGTGGAATTAAGAGCTGGAATATAAACACTAAAAATACATTGAGCAACCCATTGCTACTGCTCCATCTTTTGACATGTTACTTCCATATTTGTTATGTACAGATTAATCACACACAATTTCAGCTTTAAGTTTCCAAGGCCGTGAATGCACAAACCAGAAAGTACAGCACTAGTGTTGGTCTGGCCTTAGACTGGATGTTGAGAAGGCTGTAAAGATTTAAATTACTCATTTCTCCATACTTCAAGGATGTAAATCATTGTATCACCTCATTAATCAGAAGTTTCCCAGCTGTCTTTCCTTGTTCTAATGTTTATCTGCTCTTACATAACAAGTCTCCAGTGAAACCCTTGCTACCTTAATCAAGAGTTGCCTGCACACGACTTTTGAACTGTTAACTTCGCACAACTCCTCATTGTGGAGCACCTAGGAGAAGTTACTGATTCAGGATCTTACCGGAACCAGTTGCAGAAGTGTTTTTGGCAGGATGTAGTTATTACATTTGTGTCAATGAACACCCTGGGCTAGCCAAAGGCCGAGGATGCTCTTCCCCACTGAAACTGGTGGTGGCAACTGAATGTTTCTGCAGCGAGACCACAAACCCAGGGCGTTGACACCTCCTAACTGGCCCCTGATCACTGGGATATTGCAATCACATATCAACAGCCCACCACTTACCAGAAACGGCACCAAAATGGGTTCCTCATTGCAGTAAAAGAAACTGAAGCCTATTAATACACTTGTTTCCTGACATTATCACTTGTTCTGTCAGCAGCCTCGTGAGCATCCTGAGTTTTTTAAACTCTTCAAAAATAATTACAGAACACAACACGGCCTCATTTACCCACCATCTTTATGGTCAGAGATTCTGGAGGACTGAAAATGGCAACCCAGGTGTACCAATCTGTTTGGAGTCACTATTTTCTTCCCAACTGCTGTGGCAGAACCCAGGAGGACGCTGCCTGTGACAGTGTCTTTGTCACCATGGGCAGTAATTGCCAGCACAGCAGCACCAAGGGAACAGGGAATGGCTCTTCAGGCTCAGCAGGGCTGGGTGGCAGAGAGCTGCTCAAATACAGGTGAAGAGAACTCACTGTGTAACTCTCAGGTCAGACAGGTCAGTGAGTGATAAATTTGGACAACTCCAGGGTTAAATGACTTCTGAACAGAAGTTTTTGGGATAATAATTTTGGTCAAAAGTACTAAAGCTCTGCCCAAAACCCCTTTCAGAGTTCAAGTTCTCATCTACATCTGGGTTACTGTAAAATCTTTGGCCTCACATTATGCTGCTGGAGAATGGAATTTGTGTAACGTCTTGAAAACATAAAAGCCTCAGCTGTGCAGCTGAAGGACTCTTCAGTCCAGTCATTACAGAAACATGCTTGAGGTACTGGTGTTACTTTCACTATTACGAGGAAGTAAATAGTTGTTAGCATCATATCTCCTCACCAGTAGGAAAATTACTTGTATATTGAGTAAATAAAATTATCTTTGACTCTATTAAAAGGGTTTTTTTACTTGGAAAACCAGATCACGTTTGTACAAAAGTCCCTCAGACATCTCATGCCTCCAGCTGAATCACTGTTATCAAATATTTAGTTGTGGTATCTCCTGCCTCACCAACCATGTTGCCCATCTGCACCCTACTGACAATTTAATGCTCTATCACTTTCCAAATGCTAAAATTCACAGATCCTGGTCCTCCATATCAATTACATCTATCATACCTTTGGTCTGATCCCAGCTGGCACCTCAGACATCAGGAGCTGCAGACATGCCATGGCTGTACCTTCCAGCTCCATGGTCCTTTCCCTCTTGAACTAGCCATAAATTAAATAACAGGCATGTAAGAATGATTTAAACACACGCAATTATGCCATTTTTTAACTGAACAAAATATTACATTTCACACTACCAGAAGTCAATTAAAGCCACAGAGGAGTGTGATCACTCCATATATAAAGTTCAGGAAACTGCCATGCTTCCATACACTGTTAATCCCACTAAGTCTTAGAGTTTTTAATCACTATTGCAGTGATACAAAATTCAGTGTATCTCTATGTTACAGACCACAAAAATAGAACAGACCTGGAGAACAGCATAGGTCACCTGTTCGCTGGTCTTGATCAGAAGCAACACATTCAGAGAGCTTCTATAAAAAATACTTGAGCTATTTTATTAGTGTTCAGGATCATACTGGATATTCCTTGTTAACTGCCAAGGCTGAAGCTTTCTGGGCTCTACCTTGCACCAAATTATTTTGAAAATTTAAACCAGAATGGCTGTAATTTCAAAAAAAATGTACCTAGGTAGAAAGACAAGTGGCTTTCCTCACATGGAGAAACACCTACTCTGTTGAGAAAGTCTATTACCTTCATGCTTTATCTGAAGTTAAGCAGAAGGCTGGCTCCAGCATAATACTGAGTATCATCTGGTAGAGAAAAGGACTTGAGGAAGAGAGATAAGTGGGGTAGAGAGACAAGACGAGAAGAGCATTAAGGAATAGGTAAAATAAAGACAACAGGTTTAAGGGTGTGTAAGGGTGACGTGAAAGACATGGGAGTAGGGACAGAATAGTGGCGATGGCAGAGGGAAGTATAACAGAGAGCAGGAGCTCCAGGAGGGAGGGTTAGCAGAGAAGAGGCAGGTTTTTGCTGCAGTACTTTAGGAACTCCAGCGGCAGCCCCGTTCCTGTCACAGCCCACGGCGGGCCCGGAGCGCGCTCCCGGCCCGGCCCTCGGCCGGCACCGCCACCTGCAGGCGGCCCGCCGCAACTGCACCCGGGCCGGGACCGCGGGCACAGCTCGGCCCGTGCCCGGCGCTGACCCTCGGGAAACCGGCACCGGCACCGGCAGGCCGGGCTGCTCCAAAGGACACGAATTCCCTCCTTAAAGGACACTTATTGTGTGCCTGAACGGGCACAGAGCCGCCTGAACGGGCACTCTGACAACACCGACCGTCCCAGCAGAGGCTGGTGTGACCCAGCAGAGTCCCTGCCGTAACCAGTGTCACACACACACACAGGATGAAACGATCAGTCCCCAAACCCACGGTGACTGATGCAGGGGAATCTGTTCCCAAAGAACCTGAACAAGAAGCATTGTCACACTGCCAGGGTTGATCCAGGCATAACAGTATAATGGAATAAGTTACACAAATGTTGGGCAAGCTTGGGTTTTAACTTAAAAGTTCATGAATATACAAAGCAATTTACAAAATTAAATAGCTTCAGAAGTATTAATTTAGCTTCATGACATCCCAGTGAAATATAAATTATTGTATTTATATTATCCAAGAGAAAACTTCAGGCAATAATTCTAATACAGTACTGGGCTTGACTGCAAGTCCTCTAAGGATGTTTACCGACGTCCTTCTTGGTTTCATCCTTCCTCTTCTACTTCTGGTTTTTATACTGAAAAAAATAAAAAATGAAAAATGACTCTTTTTTGGTGGGAAAGAGCACATAAGTAAGTAAAAGTTCATACCAACAAGGATTTACAACTCTTCTTCATGACCCACATAAATTTATGTCCATTTTCTTTAAATTAGATTGAAATTTGGTAGGTTTTCCCTTTGCAGTATAAAACAATAAATCAGGCACAGTTATTGACTATGTATTGAGATTGTTTGTACCTGCTGGGATTTGGTTACTGCTAAAATATCATAATCTGTGACTAATCTGTGCTTGCTCCCGTAACAATTCTCATTTGAATTTCATGGACTGGCAGAGAGAAGGACTTAACAGTCACTCAGTAAATTAAACCACAGATATTTAGAGAGCAAGATGAACTTTTGACTTGTTTCATTATACACCATTTAAAGGTATCACACTCCTCAGCCAGACTGAAATCCCAGGAAGCACTGGTGACTCTCAGCTGTCTAATGGAAACCATCCTCATTCTTTCATCTGAGAAACCAGTCTGGCAGCACAGGGGCAGATGAGATCCACTGGGTGACAACTGTCCACAGGGGAGCCCAGCACCACAGCTCTGCCCCTGTGTGGTCTATCCCTGGTCTCTGCAGCCATGGGCAAGGTCTGAGGTAAAGCAACAGGAGTTCTGGACACGTACTTTATTCATCACCCAGTCAGCATCTTCAATGGCTCTCCTGATGATCTGCTGGATTCGCTCAGGATCGTCTTCATCAGCATGGACCTTGAAACTCTGCAACATTCAAAGGGGCACTGACTGGTCAACACAACAGTTGTCAAAATAAAGGTAGTGTTTAAATCTCAGAAAAATACTTGTTGCAAATAAATTGTTGGTCTGAAAAGGTAAAACTACACACTGTAACACCTGGCCATCCTCTTTCCCTTACAAATCTGGTTATATGGAATTCCGTGTTAAGTATTCTACTCCTTTCGTACATCAACAACCAAAAACCCAGAGAACCTCAATTCAGAACAATTGAAATTGTCTGGTATGTTAAAACTAGAAAGATACAGGACAACAGGTGTGATGAAAGGCACGAAATGACTTCCATATGAAGTATGGAATATGAACAGTCAGATGAGATTTACCCCGACGGGGGATATATAAATGACTGACAAGGAACCAGTAGGTTTCACCATAAGAGATGTGCTTATGGAGTAAGTAATGACTGTTCACTCTCTTGACTAAGACAAGAATTAGAGATGAAAGCCAATCAAAACAGGTTTCAGGTTCAAAGCAAACCAAAAGCAGCGGTCCTTCACACGCTCTCCCTACAACCCTCCAGAGGCCCGGAGGTCTCAAGCTCGCAGGAGCCATGCGGTTGAGGCGGCGGCAGAAGAGCCCCCGAGCCCCGCGGTGCCGCAGCCCGGGCATGCCACTGACCTGCCTGATGGCGTGTCTGTAGTGCTGCCGGACGGGGCCCGCGGGCAGGCGGCGGCAGCAGCGCAGCAGGTAGCGGTACAGCTGCACCGAGCTGCGCACCAGCTCGGCCTCCGGCAGCGGGGACATGGCCGGGCGGCTCTGCAACACACGACAAACCACGGTCGCCGTCAGGGTCACGGCAACGCCGAGACACGAGCGCCACGGGACGGCGCGCAGCGACAACAGGGCCGGCAGAATGAGCCTCGGCAGCGTGACCTGCAGAAACTTCACAAGAAACCCCAACGTGAAATGAATGAGAACTTGCTGAGTTTATGGCCAGGCGGGGTTGGCTGTCACTGCTCAAGGGAGTAACACACACAGTGTGGAGCTCACCCCAGAGGATCACTCTGTGATGGGGATAGCCACGTGTGCCACAGTGTTTTACAGCCAGCCTGCCACTGAAACTTTCTGTAAGTACCCAAACCTGTATCACAGCCCACTGCGAGGTACTTGCTAAGCCAGGATCCTTCAAGTCCTTCAATCTTCCAGTGCTTTCCTTGAGCATCCCTAGGAGTTCATCCACATGGTGTCTTTTTAGAATGAGGACGCTCATAATGGCTACAAATGGTGCTGGAATTTAACAATATTTCCTATTTTGTCATTCTGTCAAGAATTTCAAGGCTTCAGCTGGAAACAACATGGATAAATAGAGGAGAAGACAGGAAAAAACATTGTTAGGTTTGAAATGATACATGTATTGGTAACAGCAACAGGAAAAGAACAAATCTACCAAGTTTCACGTCCATAACTAAACTTACATATTGTAACAGTAAGTCCATCCAAGTCCTATAAAGTGCTAATCAAAGACTGTAAATGCCTTGTCATTTAACAGATGGTTGCCATCTGCAGAGAACTAAATTAACATTTAGAAAAAAGCACTTTTACATCATTACTCTTAAGAATGAAGATAATAAATAAGCAACTGAATAATGAAGTAGGTGCATGCCATTATTTTTAGCACCCATTATGATAACTACTCATTATTTGGAATAATTTTTTTCCTTTTCTTAAGTAATTTAAGTCGTTTAGCCAAATGTATCTCGGAGTACACCACAACAGCTATTACATGCCTACAGACTAGATCTTGTTGCAGTGGGGAAAATCTCCTCTCTCTGCACCTATAAATGCAAAACATAATGGGATCAAAATATCCCCAGGCTTCAACATGTTCATCTCTTGTTTTCTTCCAACGTTTCTTTCTATAAAATATGTCCTTTTCTCTCTGCAGTGAAACCTGGGCATCAGCTCCATGCATTTTTGGTTTGGATTCATTTCACTTTGGCATTCAAGTATGGGAGGTGATTACACGCCCAACAGTCAGCTGAGAGATCCCTGCATTCCCCTTCCAGCAGCACAAAGACAAGCCATTCCAAAATGTGACTCATAACATATAGACTGAATTATCCCCTGCCCTTCTCTCCATGAGAGAGAGAAGTTTTTATCATCCAATACAGAAAACTGGAATATGTAGTTGGATTCAAGTTGATCTGAACCCAAATTTAACTTTACACACAAGTTTTTTGGGCTCTCTCTTTGGCTGTTAAGAACTGATATAATTGCACTGACCCCAAGAACCTGACCCTGCATTTCACATATTCCCACTAAATACAGTGAAACATCCCAAAATTCAGTACAGATCCCAAAATACACTTTGGGACCAGAGACAATTTGTGAAGTTGTTTCTAGGCTTTGATGTGTAAATTCATCATATGTCACTGTGCTCTAATTAAACCTAAGTGGTGCAATAGATTTTCTGTCACAAAGATCCCTCATGTGCTGGGACTGTCCAGGACAGCTTGCTCCAGCACACAGAAAAGCAGCTCTGGGAGAGAGGAAGGAACCAGTCATGGAAACATATGGGTATGGAAAGATGAAGCTGATCAATGGAATTGAAAATGTTTCACTATAGATAATTAGGAATTTTCCCCTGCAGTAATTTTTCATAGGAAAATGATGAGCTGCTAAATTCAAATTGTGTGACAAATACATTTGCAATGATGAACTTTTGGGGAAAAAAAAAAACAACCTTTTGCCTTTCCATAAATACTGGACTTCCTAAAAGATCTGAAGATGGAAATTTTCACCCGTCTATTAACAAATCTAAACTCCTTCTATGAGGCCCTCATATTCAAATCAAAAAAACAAATTACCTGAGTTCTGACAGACTTGCAGCTCCAAAAATGCTACAAATGCTGTGACATGGGCAAGCTTCACAGGAAGCTTATCACCAAATATCTGTGTTTTTCTTAGGATGTAACTTCATCCAGTGAAAACTTCACTGGAGATCTACCACAGCACATGGAAAACTTGATGGCTGTTTTGGTAAAGCGGCTGTTTGATAAGAAATAATCTCATGACCTGCCCATTGTTAAGTTCTAAGATACTGGGGCCCTGTACAAGCACACCTCAACAGGGTGAGGACAGGTAATGCTACACTCTGCACTTGTGCAGCCTGGTGCACTGGAGAATCTGCACAGCCTCTACAGTGATTTGCCCCTTCCTCGGCACAAAAAGGACAATGACGCACAGTAAGGATCTGCACTGTTGCCTTTTGTTCTAAAAACATCTCCCCTTGAATCCCACAAATGTTACCAGTTTTATCTGCCACGCAAAAACCCTCGACCTCACAAAATCTGGCTATAATCCTGACTAATAATGAAAATCTCCCTCTGATAACTTAAATATCATGCACAGCACAACAAACAAACTATCTACACCAAGAACTGTTGAGTCAGAAATAAAATAATCCACTAATTGTGCTTTTCTGGAATGGATGACTGTATAATGTCCTAATCAGAAGGCTGAAATCACATTTGCATTTAGATAAAGCCCTGTTCACAAAGAGACAAGTATAAAAGGAGACACTGAGACTATTGTGGCATTTCTCCGCATTGCATAATCATTTACATTCCTGATAATGATATTCAGATAGTGAAGCAAAAGCTGACCAAAGCCAATTAATCTTCACTCTGCATTAGCAGGTTTGGCAATTGACCCCGAGCACAGCAGAACCCTGACGAAGCTGAGACGACACTATGCCACTGCTCTCAGTTTATTTTTTTTTCTGCTATTGTGAGTGCTTTTCAAGCAAATCCCCACAGTTCAACAGTTATGATCCAAATCCCTCTGAACTAGTTAAACAGCCACCAAAGCTGGGCTCCAGAGACTAGAAGTGTTAATTAAAGGACTGCAAGAGTTACCTGAGCTGTTGCTGTTTACAGCTTGGCTCCCCCTTCCCCCTCTGCCCTCTCTTTCTCCAGTGTACAGGCTAGAGATGTGTTTTACTGCTTTGAAGGATGACACCCTTGGAAGTCTTTACACAGGAGTTTATGATTCCCCATCCTCATCAAACCTCACGATCTCGGAAAAAATAAGAATGCCAAAATTAAGAAAGACATCGGAAGCCTTTTGGAACCTCTTTAATCACAAAACATCTTAGTTCACGGTGTGACATCAGTGCAGGAAGGCACCCAAGTGAACCGCGCTGCCCAGAAGGTTCTCAGTCTTTGTGGCCCCGTCCTCCCCTCCCGGCTCCCCAGACCAGCGCTGTGAGCCCGGCCCCGGGCGCCGCAGCAGCGGAGGGCTCCCCGCCGGCCCCGGGGCTCACGGGGCTCACGGGGCTCACGGGGCTCCCCGCCGGCCCCGGGGCTCACGGGGCTCACGGGGCTCACGGGGCTCACAGCTCTCACAGCTCCGCTCGGCCGCCAGCGGCCCACGGCAGCGCCGGGCACCTCCAGGGCAGCGGGCGGGGCTCTGCCGCCCCAGGCCCACCGGCCCACGTCCGTGTGTCCGTCCGTCCGTCCGTCCGTCCGTCCGTGTGTCCCTGCCTGCTGACGGCACCGAGAGCCACGGGCACGGCCGCCCGCAGCCCCAGCCCCCCGCAGCCAGCCCTGCTGTGTGGGTGAGCACGGACAATGCCGCAGTCACTTCCCGGCAGCCACATCTCGCCGGCTCTTATTGAGATCTGCGGGTTTGATGTGATCGCTTCTGACGAGCCGGGGCCGCGCTTTGTTGGGGTTTTGTCCTTTCCAAACACGCGCTGCAAAGTCCCATTGCACGAGCGACGGCAGCCAGGCCTGCCCTGCTCACTTCTATTTCTGCTCCTCTCCCCTTCGTGCTCACATTGATGCATGAGGCAGAAGCAGCGTCAGGTGACTGTGCACAACAATTTGGGGGCACAGCCCTGCGGTGTAAAATTTGCTTTACGCTGTATTTGTAGAGCACATGAAGGATTAAGAACTGGCAAATGACAGATCCCGAAGATCTCTTTGTTGACAAGAAATTACCACTGCTTGGACACCCTTCATGCAGTTCTACAGCATCAGGATCAGGCCTAATGCTATTCAACAGTGTCACCAGTTTGTACATAAAATAAATTATAAATATAATATAAATACAGAATATAGAATTGTAATTGATAAAACTTAAGAATGACAAAGAGTGCCAGAGCTGGGCATAATGACCACTTGTATAAATTAACCAAAGCCACAGGGCAGATGTCTTACCTTACACCCTGCTTTGGTATCACACAGCAGAGACATGCAATACTGCAAATAAAACACTCGGGCTTTTGCAATCTTACACCAGTGAGGAAACATGCCGCCCATGCTGAGGCCAGATTACCTTGTTCTGTATAATTAATGAGCATGATCAGACTAATTAGAGTAATATTCTTTGGTGCATGCTCTACTAGTGAGGACAGGAACCCCCCTGGTTTAGGTGCAATTCAAACTTCTCCACTTTTTTCTCCTGAAAGTGATTATTCTGGCTTAAAGGAAATTCTGAAAGGCACAGTCCCAAAAGAACTTTTTCTTCCCAGCTCTGAATTGCTCAGTTCAACTGCTGTTAAAATTAATTTTGTTCTCAGTGGCCAAATCTGTAAGTATTTACCTTTGGGATCATGCCTGAATAGGAATTGAGTTATCAGCTTTAAACCAAAACTACCTGTTCATTCCTCCCTTTCTTGTAAATATTGTACTTTTGAAATGTTCCCTGCTTAGTTCCAGTTCAGCAATTGTGATTCTCCCAACTACTTTATGCCAGTTAGTACAACATTTTCTGGCTGAGCTTGTATCACCTTCTAAAACATCTAACTGGGCACCAAATAAGCTGCCACCACTGTTGGTGACAGACAGACACCCAGCTGGCAGCACAAGGCGTGGAAGTGCCTCTCAAGGGCAAACCCACGCTGTCTGATTAACGACCACATTAACTCTGTGGACTGTGGCTCAGACAAGCATGGGAAGAACAGTAAGTCTTACGTAAGGTTTTGTACTAGTTTCTCACTGTTCGGGAAGGACTGAAATGGGTTAATTTTACCATTATTCTTTAACACATGCTCATTTTGCTCATGCAAAATTTGTAATTTTTTAAATCAATTTTATAATTTTTTTAAAGAGGGTAAAACATGGAGCTGTCAGCGCAGAAAGGGCTCTGCTTAGGAAAGTGCAAGAGTTGACAAACTCGTAAACATGGAGAGTTAGAATTTAAAACAGCAAAAGATGTCACTGTGATCAACACTATTGACTGAAGTTTAATTAAAAATATTTGGTTTTTTAAACCAAAAATACCTAACATCCTCCTCTGAACGTTCCCTTAGTGCAAACATCACAGGCAGCCTCCAAGGGAATAAACCCTGTGCAGTGTGACGTGTCCTTTTCCTGCTCCCCCAGCACATCCCTCCCAGCCCTGACTGTGCACGTCATCCCTGGATGGTGCCCACGGGGCTTGTGCCCTGCCCTGGGACCTACACCCATCCTGGAGTTGTCCTTCCCAACTCACATTATCCTTCACAGCACTGTCAGGAACAACTCAATGTCTACTATTCCAAATCCAGACCTGCTGAAATTTAGCATCTGCCAATCCTTCACTCCCAACCACAGTAATAATGTGAGGCAGCCCCTTCCCTGGCATAAACCCTGTTTGGGGTGGAATGAAAGCCCAGATGAATTTGACCCAGCACGTCCTGACAAACCCCACGTTCCTGGGAGCAGTGTTTATAGGCAGCAGCCTTACAGGACATGTAAGTCTGGGTGCCTTTAGCCTCTTAGGGGGATTGGCCCAGCTCACTAATCAGGGATTGTTTCCATACCAACAGCTAATCAGGGGCAGATCCCACCATGTCTTCTGGACACTTCTGAGCCCTTAAAGCCACAGCTCAAGTTTTCCCCAAAACTTCACTGTCGCTCTCCAAGGCCTAGTCCAGCTCAAAGGCAATCTAAGAGAAAGAAAGCTGTGGGCAGCAAGGTGCTCTTGCAAATACAGACGTCCCCCAGAACCCCACAGGTTTGCCCTTCACTGATTACACACAACACACCAACTCCACTGAGTAACTAAACTAATTTAGAGCTCTAGCAGAGGTGAAGGGGGGTGAGAGAGAACTCTTTCCCCTTTGCATTTATCAATACTCATTGGAGTGAATGAGCATGGCAGGACAACTCCGAGTGGCAAAGCACTTGATGGAAGTGGTGCTGCCTTAGGTTTCACCCGTGATTCTGGTTTGTTTACATTTGGTGAAACCTCAGGAAAAGGGGGATAAAAGCTTTGGTTCAATCGAAGTCCTGGTGGTAACCTCAAGTGCTAATAATTAACTAAATTATGCTGAATTAATTTGATATAATTATTGGTGATGAAGCAAAGACAGCGACCCAGAGGAACTTTGAGAGACAGGAAGAACAGAAGTCTTAACAATACAAAATACCCTATAAATAGCATCTTTTTTTCCCCCAAACTGAGTCAAAGACACAAAGTGAGTTCATTACAGTCATCTGGCTTCACTCAACCCTCCAAATTACCCCTGTACCCAGACAAATAGCTGTGAAATCCAGCAAGTGCACTAGAATTACAGCAGGCCCTGACGAATTTGACACAGCATTCAGCACAAGTGTCTGTCCCCATCCAATTATCTAAACAATGAAGATTTAATAATACATTTAAGAGATCCACAATGCTTCTCCTTTAACTGAAGATGTTAATTAAGAACACTTTTCTGTTGTACTGTTGTCAGTTGGGTGTTTTTTTTGAGGAACAATCTGAAGGATGCTGCTTATGGAGTCTTTTCATTTGATCTGCAGTTTTTATCTAGTATTTTCAGACTTATTCAGTTCAAAACAAACAAACCCTAGCTATAAAAACCAAACATCTATCTTTTCCCTCCCCCATTTAATATTTCTGTGATTTGCTTTGAAAGGGTATTACAGAAATGCCTTCCTTGCTAGGAAAATACGCACATTTTACTGAGGGTTTTTTAATGCTTGTGTGTTTAAAAAGAAAAGAAAATGTCAGCGGAGGCAAAAATCAGATGTGGTTAAGTCTTGGGAAGTGGGTAAAATGACAATGAAATCCAAGGAATCTATGCAGATGAATGCTGGAAGCAGCAGCAGACTGTCTCAGGACTGTGCCCTGCCGTGTCACCCTGGAGGAGGCAGCCCTGGCCTGCTCCAGGGTCAGACAAAGCCTCCAGCACCCCGAGCCCACCGAGGGCAGAGCAGCCCAGGCAGGACACAGCCCCAAGGCACAGAGCCCCACACGCTGCAGCTGGGGCTGGAAAGCCCCAGGTAAACCTTGCCTTCCCCTCCAGCACCACTGTGTGCATGGATTTAGCACTATGGTCAGCACTGGCCTGTGTGAGGAATTTAGCAGCATCACTGTAATGTTTTACAGTCCTGCAGGGCCCATCACCTCCAGCCATGGGGACTGAGGTGCCTTTGCTCCCCGGCTTCAGCCCGAAATGCTGCTTGACTTACGCCTGTCACAATACTGTAAATACACAAGTTTCTAAGCTTCCTCTGCATTTTTATCATCCTTCGTGACAAGAATAAAAATATTACCTCTATCATCACCAATTGCTTCTGAGGAGAGATTCCAAGTGCTTAGATGTAAGAAATGAATAGTATTTTTCCAATTTGCCAAGTAGGTGCTGCTCACACGCCCCCAGATCACTTCCTCCCCGAGTTCTGCTGGTTCTCAAACACAGCTGATCTTTCAGAACTCTGTTTAATTGCCACCAGGCTCTGATCAGACTCATCAGTTCAAAGCAAGCTGCATTACATCCATAATTTATGCATTTGATTTCAACAGATCATTTTGTGCCCAATACTGAGGGGGCAAAAAGTGTTTTCCATGGGGAAGCTGCTAACGTTTTCTAAAGAACAAGTTTTAAGAAATATTATCTCTGTGGAGACACTACATTTTAAAGTGGTGTGAGGGGTTGTTCGAAGTCTCCTGCACTTATGTGGACAGCCACTCAAATTTTGTCTGTGCCTGTTTGCCACAATCTCTTTAGTTTAGAGAGCTGAGCTATTGCTGCCTGGGGAGACATCCTCAGGGGAAGGGCAGGCACAGGCTGGAGGGAAGCTCAGCTCCCCCCTGGTTCAGGCAGCACACAGAACGAGGTGTGGGCTCTCACAGCCCCATGTGACACAAGGGTGTCTGCGTAAGTGAGGAGTTCAGCAGCCCCTCCCTGCCAGCACCTTGCCTCCCCCAGAACTCCCTCTGCCCACCCCCAGCCCTGCTCTGCCGTCACAGCCTTCATTTTCCCTTTCATGGATTTTTGCTTGAAAAAGCATCACTGCCTCGATTGTCTATTTTCAGCCTATATTTAAGAAAACCCTTTGGTTCCATTTGTAGCCACATCCTGTCTCAGCCTCCCCCTCTTTTTGTTCCTAAATATAAGGCTGATGCAATTTGATGTGACATGACAAAATAGCACATTTGCATTGGCAGAAACTTTCTCTCAGCAGCAGTAATTAAAGGGAGTAGATGAGACATTGCTGAAATTGGTGTTTATTTAGCCTGGAAATAAAAGGCTTCAAGATGTCTTGAGAGGGATGTTCAAGTGTGTCATGACCATGAAACTCATCAACGAGCACCGCCTTCTACAGGCTTCATTTCTGCCAAAGAAATGGTCACTCAAACAATGTCATTGATTTCAAGAGAGTAAAAAAAGACATCAGAGTTCTGTATACCATATTCCTAACCAGTGAAAATTATTCAATGTGTTTCTTGGGATTATAAATAGTACCAGGACACTTGTGGTTCCATGTAAGACAAGGGCAGTCAATCTCTAGAGCACGGGCTCTCTTAACATGAGAAGAAAACCAAGATCTCACTGACCACAGTGAGAATTAGGTGCTTAAATATCTGAATTTTTGATCTGAGATGCAACAGCAGAGGACAGGTACTCACCATCACCTACAACACAGACTTTCATTATTTGTCAAAGACAGAAATGCAGAAACAGCAGCCTGAATCCTCTAAGTTCAACAGGATTCACACTACAGATTAAAACTCATCTACAAAACTCATGAAATAATTTACTGTGCCCAGTTTTGCTGAACAGATGTGCAGCAAATACCTGTCAGGGTCAGGTAATGACAGCTTGCTGTACTCTGTTCCATTATTGACGACAGCCGTAGAAAGCAGTGGTGGAAGAAGAGCAATATTTAGAAGTTGTGGGGGTTTTCTTGATATTTAGAAGGTAAATTTAGTTTTGAAGAACTCAGGGAAAGGTCTGGTGGCTGTTCCACAGGCCACAGGATTTAGCAGACATAACATGGATTCAAGTGAAACTTCCTGCTCAGGAGCATCTTCCCTCTCCTTGTGCACACAAGGCTATTCTTTCAAACCCATCTGTGATCAGCTCAGAATCGGCAGCCCACGTTTTGAGCAGGCTCGTTTCCATCCTAACACAGATGGCACCAAGAACAGGGCAGGCCAGAAAAAAATCAGTTTGCATATTATGCTTCAGTTTTTATGGGTCAGATTACCATTCAAAGCCATCAAAATGGCAACCCATATGTGATGTGTCTGCCATCGGAACTGAAGTGATACACCATCAAAATCTTAACGGGGCTGGTTAGACAGCATTTCATTAACCATTGACTAAACTCTGATATTTAAAAGTAAAGACATTTTCCTTTCCATTTTTTTTTTTTACTTTAACAGATCAATAAAATTGCTTTGGAGAGTCAATAAGGAAAAGACATTTTGCCATCTTCATCCCTGAACAACTGCATCGGCACAGCTCTCTTGGCAGAGGGGAGCTCGGCTTCTATGCCAAATACTCGCTTCCTCAGCGAGCCAGGTGCAGATGTTGGCTATGTCATCTGTTCCAACTTCTTTGTTCTACAAGCCAGAAAATTGTTCCCACAGCTTTGGGGAGAAAATGGGGATCTGAAGAGCTCTTTGCATGCTATCATTGGTGGAAGGGTATCAGATGTTTTAAAGACACTCTCACAGAAATAAGAAATGTGCCATTCCCCCCACTTGTGACAATTAACCAGCAGAGAGCCGTGTCCTTTGGATCCTGAAGGGATGCAGCAACAAGGTCAAAGCCATGGCATTCTGTTCCCAGCCTCCTACACATCCTCTGCCTTCCTGCAGTGCCAGCTACAGCCCATTCCCTGTTCTAGGGGGGATTACCCCAGATGCTCCCAAGGCACTGCTGCCACAGGGACAGGTTTTAAAGTGGGCAGGCCTCTCCTGGGAGAAGTGCATCCAATAGAGAAAGGTGTTTGAAATGTCCTGCTGTGTTATCGTGGCACCTGGAACTCAACTGCCATGGGCCAGGGCCACCACCCTGTGTCACTGCCAGTGGGAACATTCTTCATTCTCAAGGATTTTCAGCCCTCTAACCTCTCTACATGATACTCTGGTCAATGCTGATACTTCAGGTGCATATTCTCAACCAGATACAATACACACAACAAAAAATTCACTTACAGAATCCAGAGTAGAGGAACTTCAATTATCTTCACAGATTAGGCCTGTCCAAGTCCAAAAGTAAGCAAGAGACCTGCAGAGAAGAATCAATTTTCATTATCTGTTTCTCCTCAACTCGCTACTTGAAGTGCCATTAATAAAGAAGTGCTGAGAAGCCCATCCATAGCTCAGTTTATCCCTCTGGGAGCTTTCACTGTTGTCTGATCAGTTACATCACACGTGGATACATGGCTTTGATGAGAACAGCCTGTTGCTTTCACTCATCTCCTATGAAAAACTTTAAAAAATATACCCTATGAGAAGATTTAAGTAGAGAGAAATTCTGACTGAGGAGAACTGACCCTTCAATATTTCCTGATAAAAGCTGCTGGCAGGTAAGAAAGCATTTACCTCCTTTAAAGAGCCAGTTTCTCGCACTCAGAACTCTGTACAATGACATAATAATTACTTTACAGTATTCTGTATACAAAAAACTGCTTTGGACCCAGATGACAACAGACTGCACACAAGAAACTGCTTTTTCTCAAATACACGATTGTACAGTGAGCAAAGCAAAGCAACTCCTTCTTTAAAGCCAACACTAATTTGTTTATTTAGAACCTATCCCAAGTTTGTTGAAGTCAAGCAAATGGATTTCTCTGACTCTCCAAAGACATCTGGATCAGGTTTTATCTCAGATCCTGTCACAGAGACTTTCAAAAGCTACTTGAAACAAAAGTCCTGGAAGATAACCATGACAGAGACTCCAAACTGGTCTGTTTTGCCTCCCTTTGAAAGACACAAGTCTGAAAAATTTAAGGCAAAACGCTCAAGCACATTTACAAACACATGGATCAAAGATAGCTGTTGCCACAGATGATTTTTTTTCCCCAAGTATTTAATAGTAGCACAGCTTGGTGACATATGATGATTGACAACAGCTTGGGATGTTCAAGTTTTGGTATCTAAAGTCAGCACTTTTATTTGCCCTCTGAAGGCCACATCAAGATGCACACAGGCAGACACTGTAACAGGGGCAATGTGAAACAAGAACCCAGAAGAACAGATTCAACTTTAAAAGCTCATCCTGAGTCCACTGACACTTTCTAGTTCTGGTACAAGAACTAAACACCAAAAGCCACCTTATTTTCATCCATCGCCTAAATTTTCCTTTCTGAGAGCAGAGAACCTCTGATAAGGAGGCTGAGTGCTGCAGAAAACACATCTCATTAGCATTGTTAATTAGCACTTAGCAGATACACCCGCAGTTAGCATCCCACCAGGACGTTCCCCACGCCCGTTCAGAAGTGCAGTCCTCCTCTGTTAACTCACAGCCAGTGCAGCACCCAGAGAGCTGCACAATTAACTTCTCCTTAGGCTGATACTCAAACCAGCAGTTACTTCTATAATTCACTTAGCAGAGCATCAGGCACCTGGGCTCAGAAAGCTTTCCAAACCTAGTCCAAATACACCCAGCCGAGCTTTGGGAACACAATAGAGCAGTATCAGATGCTCTGTTTCATTGTTCAGTGATAAACAGTGCTTAGGGTCTAACTTGAATTTCCACTTTAGAAGTGTCTTTTAAAGAAAAGTTCACTGTCAACCTTGAGGTTCCCTTGGGCTGCCGAAGTGTATAAAGAGCACTGATGTAAATGTGAATTACACTCCTGACACAGTTACTAACTCAGTTAAATTGGTAAGTTAAAGCCAATAATCTCCAACTTGCTGCCCTATTTTTATCGACTAAAAGCCCAGTGCCTTCTCGTGACCCTCCTGTGCAAAGCTGGCCTGCACTCAATCCCTTCTATGCATCACATTAGTGACAAGAGATCTGCATGTTCATATGCCACCTCACAACAGCTGCAGCCTGAAACAATGGCTGTGTGGTACTGTGATTTTACTATAGAACCTTTAAAAACAAGTAATGAAAGACTAGTGTGCCCCAAAAACATGTTTGAGAAAACCAGGCTTACTTTCCATGCACAGACATACCTCCAAGCAGAACCTGGGAGCCCATGTTCATTCCTGTCTATGATGGAGCAACAATACTGCTGTTCAATTTCTTATTTATTCTATATCATACATGCTCACCATATCCAAAAGGAATACAGAAATGCTATATGTAGTCTTTACACTTTAATAAAGTGATTGGTAATAATTTACTGAAGGTAAACAGGTATAAATCTGCTGTTCCTAACATGCTAAAACTTATTTATCTCTTTGTCTTTATGGAAATTTGTTTCAGTGGACAAAGATCAAAGCCACACAGACATTATTTTCCAGAGGGCTGCCAGCGGTTGTGGAATGACGAATGCCATTTATTGCATTAGATCCTTGTCTCTGCTTCCCACTGGTGTGAGAACAGGACCAGGAGCACAATCCACTGCCCTGCTCACGCCTTTGTCCCCCAGCACGAACCAGTCAGCTTCTACTGGGAGAAACAATCCATAACAATCTGACCAGGCTTCTCCCTCATTTGTTTGCAATGAAAGAGTTAATATCTGTGACCCAAATATGGAGACCCATTTTAAACTTGCTGAAAATTGCTTTTTAATCCTAGCTCTCGAGGATTTCCTTTGAAACCATCTGCCATGCACGCTGGGTACTCTTCCCCTGTATATATGTAGGATTACTATAATATGGATTCTTTTGTGTAACTTAATACATTTCAGCATATTAAAAAATTACTTGAAATTTCCATTCTTTTCTGATTTCAACTGCCATAAAAATGACTGTAGAAGTCAAAACCCTGACAAGTTCATGGCAAAGCCAGCACCCATATTTATCTTATTTACTGCAGTATTTACCTTGATTTTCTAATATTTAGTCAGACTGACAGTGGCTGGGTTAAAGGAATAGTTATGAGTTATTAATATAACTAATGCACATGTCTCAAATCAAGTTCAAGAATTTTGCTGGATAGGAATGGATTTAATCGTGTGCTTTACCAGGCTTAAATTTCCCGTGCTTACTTTCAAGACTGGAAGACACAACATCATAATGATTAGAGATCAGAAAATATTTCTCAACATTATTTCAAATCTATTGCTCAGCTTTTTCTATTTTCTTGTTATGAACCTTTATGCAATTGTATTTTTATAGTACACATACTGAAGAGAAAGAAAAACGTCACACTTGTAAACAAACTGAATTTTAAGATTGGCACAGGCAACCGTGTATATTTTAGCAAATATCCAAAACTTAAACCAAAGAAAGTATCTTGCTCATTGTCACAACAATCACAGCCAGAGTGACTGAAATAGCAAACATTCAGCAAGCTAGATTTAGAATCAATTTATTGGATCAGCCTGTAAAGGAAAAAAAAAAAAATCTAAATCCCAGCACAATTATCGAGCATCTTCAGAGTGAAATACTTTTTAAAAGATGTGATTTCCCTGCAAATATTCCGAGAACAGAAAATTAGGACAATTATTTGCATAGGTTTAATCACATAATGTGACAGTGATTTTCAGGAGCCAGACAGCCAACAGGCTGTGAACTTCTTTGTTCCACATAAACACACGTGAGAGCACCAAACCTGTGCCTGGGCTCCCCAGCAGCCCCGAGTCCTGGCTCACATGACTCATTCCACAGCCACTCACCCAAGATCCAACACGAGTGAGCGGCAATGCAGAGTCCCCCCAAAGCAAAGGGAGGATCCCGTTCCCTTTGATGCCTTTTCCCTGGAAAGGAGCTGTGTTAGATGGGATAAAAATATACAGGACAGATCTACACATGCAGATGTTGGAAGAATGTAGAGAGGAAAAAACAAGCAAACCATTTTGTTTCAGCAGTAACAGATGTTGAAGCATCATCCTGCAGACATGTTACTTTTAATACAATACTGCTGGTAAAGCGAGGGGGGGAGGACACAATCAATGCCCAATTACCCAGTTTTTTCAGGGTTTCCATTTTAATGAGCTTCCTGGATGATTCTGTCCTTTTAATTTTCCTCCTCTAATAATCCTATCAAATTAGTTTTGTCTAAAACATCAGCAAAATGAAAATCAGCTGTCTAACAAAACCTAAAATTGCTGGTAGCAGGTTCTTTAAAACAACACGTTATATGTCGTTTACTTCTGTATAAATGCAGAGCAATTCCCAGGATCCTACAGCCCTGCTGGGATTAGACGTGAGTGGCTGGAAACAGCCTCATGTCTGGACACATCTGCTAATGGCAAATGGATAGAAACAGACTAACAGTGCAATGGCATTTGCAGATAGATCAGTGCTGAAAAAACAACCAAATGCAGAATAAATAGATTAAAGCCACCTTTCTGTGGCTAAGGGAGGGATTAGGTGAAGCCTGGCCTGCATTCAAGCTGCAGACTAACCTGCTTTCCTGCCAGACTGCATCTGCCCCTCACGTTATCAGCAGTGGCAGTGGCTTCCCACCTGCCACCTGGCCAGCCACGTGAGGGGCTGGTGACACCAGGGCTGGCAGCCAGGGAGCCACAGAGCTCGCAGCCCCAGATCCAGCAGGAGCCCAGAACAGCCCTGCACACCCTCTGCAGGGGAGCAGTGCCCTGCCTCGCGGGCAAGGACAGGGCAAGCACAGCAAGAGCTCCAGTGACGGCACCCACCGCCTCTGAACAAAAAAAAGTAAAGACAAACCCCCAACAGCCATAACTGTTTACAGGGCAGCTTTCTTACAACCCACTGGTCCCCCAATACCACAGGAATTAGTGATGCAGAACTAATTGATACAAATCTCCTGAGGGCAGAGTTGCTGCTGGTTATCTCGAGATGAGAAATTTAGTCCAGAAGGATAAATTGGACAGACAGCTGAAAAGCTTTAGTTCTCCTGGTAGGAAAGGAATTGATCTGGTAAAGAAAGCCCTTAAAGAGATATTATCATGTCAAAAAAACAGGACTAGGAAAAACATTAATAGTCTTAAAACAACTGAGAAACCTCTGACAACTCTGTGTTTATATCAGTACAGCTAATTATTTCCACCTTCACACAAAAGATGAAAAACTGAAGATGTCAAAATTTTAACATTTCTCCCAGTTAAACGTATGTTATGGATATAATTATGAAACTGCTATAAAAATCCCTGTTCTTCAATTAGTGATTTAATTTCTGCATCTAGTATTTTAATTTATCAATTCCCCTTCCACCAAGTTGAAGAAAAACAGAAGTATTCAGATATTCACAGGCATGTGAAAGATTCTGTTCGTGATTCTGGCAAAAAGTTGTATCAGACTTTTCTGGATTAATTTTACCAGCTGAGAATCTCTGCTCTCCCCCACGGAGGCCATGGCCACCCTGATCCTTAGACAGGGTAATTCAGAGCTCCTCTACTCAACTTGTGCCTTGGCGTTACATTTACTACCAATTTACTCCAGAAACAGTGCATCATGGAGAACAAGGTCACTCAACATGTCACATATTTACACAAGCAGCCAACACTGATGCAGCCCTTGGAAAAAACAGAAATGTCCCATCACACAGAGATTAAAATCATGCAGTGCTTTTTGCCTGGAGAGGAGGAAAAGGAAGCAGCCTGCTTCTCTCCTCTCTCCAAAAGCCATCATTTAGGGATGCTGCTCGCACAAGGACAAGTGCCTTGTGGTGGTGCTTTCAATTCTGCACCTTCTAGGGAAGTTAGCACACTGTGAGCTATTTTAAGAACATCTCATTCACAAAGGTCTCCAATTCCGTCTTCAGAGACTGAGATGATTTTCTTGCTGCTTCAACATCTTTACTGGCTTGACATTTGCTTCAGAGGGAATTCATTTGCTGTTCCAACATCAGAATGGAGCAAGAGCAGCTGCCAGGAGAGGGATAAAAGGAAACACTGTCGACAAAGAGCAGCAGGGTCATTTCTGGTGCAAAGAAATAGAGAACAGAGAGAACTGCAGAACTGACACTTTCTCCAGAAAGCAGCGGGGGATAAAGATATCCCCTCTGCCTCCAGCAACTGGTGTCTAGGAAAGGACTAAACAATCAGGCTTGAGTTTGTAAATGACTAATTATTACAAATCAACTGTAAGCACCTGAGTTAAAGCCAAGCTCATGTTTAAGTCTGCAGAACTCAGTAAATCCTTCAGAACTCTCAAAACACTTCTAACTAGAAAGCTCTGCAGAGGTGCTTCCTTACAAGCTCAGTGTTTAGGAGGTGACATTTTTGGGAAGATTTCAAGCTGCAGGGCTAATCCTGACCATCATATATATGCAGCACACTGGACAGACTTGGGGCAGGGCTATGATCCCACCACAAAAAACTGCTCTACAAGAGGCAGAGGGGGCTGATGGGCCAGGAGGCACCACAGGTGCCTGTAGGGTCTGATGTCCAACAGCAGGGAGAAGCAGTCTGGGATGACACCATCTGTCACTCCCAGCAGCTGTCCCCTGCCCCATCCCAGGCACATCACGCTGCCCTGCTGCAGGAAGCACCATTCCATCATTTAACTGCTGTCCAGGGCAGTGCCACATTCCCACAGCGCTGCTCTAGGGTCACCCTGCCCGTTGTCCTGACTGACAACCCCACCACAGGTCACCTGCTTGCCTGGATCACTCGACTCTTTTCTGTCTTATTAAAACGTTGCCCTGAGCAGGGCAGGGCTTTGTCCCTCATTCCACAAGACAAGCAGATCCTGCCCTCCTCCTAGATGAAGGAATATTGCCATCCTTTCAAAAGTTAAGACAGAAACCTTTATACACAACCAAAGCTAAACCAAAATATTCCTTCCCCCGCTCCTCTCTGCATTTTATTAATGGAGGAATTTATTCTTTTCTAGTTTCATGGAGAGAAGGTTTTAAAGACAAAAACTCTGGAGAATTATTCCTTGCAAAGAAAAGGGCTAACATATTGGAACAGCAATTTTAATCCCATGGTATTTCGTGTATATGTTTATTCTGTTGCACATTAGGATCACGGACTAACCAAACCTGCTCAGATTCACAGGCATGAGCACCATGTTTCTGACACCTTAAGGGCTTCAGCATCAGGATTTATGAATTAAATATTGCCAGGGTGTTACAGAACACTGAGGACTGTATCTGCAGAGTGTTATATCAGGGTATGTGTGGGCTTGTCAAACACCCACATGATAAATTATCAATAGTGCAGCTCAGAGCACCCCTTTTGTGGATCAGAGACAAATCTGTGCATTTTATTATGCTTTGTTCCACTTAATGTGATTTGTTTCTACATTAAAGGTTCACAAAACCCCTACATGCCTAAATCCTGAAGGGCATTCATACACAACACACAATCAAAAGACTTATTCTAATATTTTGAGTCCTGTTTTCACAGCTAGTTCATGTGAGACAAGAAAAAAAAGCTGACAAATTATGTCTGGAACTGGACCATTACATTTTACGTTGGTCAAGATGATACAATCTTTTGTGTAGAATTTTAAGGTTAAACCACTGCTGAGGGGTATCACAGAAACAGGACTAGCTGATTACAAAGTGTCTACCATCCCTCCCCATATGTAAAGCACAGTCACAGAGGTTGTACCCCTGAAAACAAGTGTCAAACCTGGGAGGAAAATAAATCTCTCGAGAGTCAGAAAAGACTAAACTTGAAGCTGTGGATTTCCAGAGATGAACAAGTGTGAGCCCTGTGTTTCTGATGCACAGTGTTGACTCCTGTATGCAGTAACAGACCTCCACCGAGGAAACAAAGGGTCTATCAGGTGAACACTTTACAAGTTTCATGTTTTCCTTACTACTCTTCTGTTTTTTCCTTACACATCCATATCCATCAACTGGATCTTGTCCTCCTTAACTTTCACAGCATGAACAGCCTAAAAACAATTGAACTGAGAGCTCTTAAGTGTGCCAGGGGCCAGGGAGAGCAGTTGAAAGTGTTTATGAACCCAGTGTGCAAGGAAGATACACTCATTGGGGTGGGCCAGCCAGCGCTGGCACCTGACAGAACTCCATATGGGCACCAAGATAAGGGCATCCCTCACTGGGCACGGCTGCTGCAGCTTCCAAGGGCAAATAAAATAATATGGCTCTCCATTTAGTGCACCTAAAATCAATAAAGTGAGTCCCAGACTTTACAAACACTTTCCAGATGGAAGCTGGTGAGTGTGGTTTGGAGTGATCTGGTCAAGGGCTGTCAGGAGAACAGGTGCCAGTGCCAGGACTGCAAACCCTGCACTTCTGCTGCTGCTGAGAATCCACTGATGTGGCAGCACCTAACAACACTCTCAGGGCTCTTCCAAGGCAAGACACTCATTTACCCAGTAAAGTACCCACCTGAAGAAACACTGAAGGTGACACTGTGTGCTCGGACTTGAATAGAGACACTGTGACACTGACCTGCACATGCACTGAGAACCAACCTTCCCATACAAGGATTATTAGGCCACTGCTCCATTTTACTGCTTGAAAAGGTTTTGCAGTAGGAGACAAAAAGAAAAGTCCATAATGAAAACGTGTGGGAGAGTTTTAAAAGCCTTCCAGTCCTGCCAACACAGGTCTATGCCCTTTTGTACCCACCTCCTCCCCTTTCCCCCACACCACACCTCCCCAGGGCCCGAGGGGAAGCAGGCAGCAGGAGAAGCCTTGGGGTGTGCCATATTCAGACTCAGCATCTTATCAGCTCTAACAGAAACCTCAGACAGCTACAAATATAAGTTCTAAGTAAATATTCTGTCTCCTCTTCCAATAGGTAATATAAAATGGCTGTAAACCAAAATTTGCTTGCTTTTCTTTTTCTTAAGTGCAGTCTGTTTTTAAAATGGTGGCAAGACAGCAAAACTCTGATACTATTCCAGATTGGACTATTATAACCATATTTCCAAATGCAACAGGGATAGCTTTAACAAAGGAACCAATCTTCAGTCCTGCAAGACTTTTCTTGATTACATTCTCAAGGAGCAGGCAAAAACTACCCAAACCCCATTGTTATAAAGTATCCCCAAAATATCAAACCCATTCTTGCAAAGACTTTGCACTGAGGTTTCAGGAATCACAACAGGCTGTCCTACTCTCTCCTCCTCCCCCTGCAGAGGAGCCCGATGCTGTCCAGTTTTCAGAGACAAACAGAAAGGACAGACGACAGGACTGCACCCTCAGGGATTTGCTGGTAATTCCTCAGCACCGCAGCTGTCCTGTCACAGCCCTGCTGGGCTCCTTTCCCGCCCAGAGAGGAGCCAGGGGCAGTGAAGGAGAGGCTGGCAGCTCCCTCCCAGCACAGCACGGGCAGATCCCCTGTCAGTCCCTGCCTGCCTCTGGAACTGCTCCCTTCAGTTACCTGAAGGAACCTCTTTATTACCCTCACGGTAATTTAACTCTACCACCATGGGAAAGGCTCCAGTAACCTGGGAGAGTTTTTCTGAGGTAAAACTATTAATCAGCTATGATTAATATTCACATGAGAAAATGGAAAGTGTTAAAACTGTAAAGTTTTTACCCATCCCTGTGTTTTAGGGAACACTGATGCCTTAACCAAAGGCACTGCAGTCCCCAGGCATGCAGATTCATAGCGTGAGGGAACTGAAACAACAATCAAAGAATATTTCGGTCCTGGTTAACACGTACCTCGCACTGAGCCCCCTGAGCGTGTTCAGAGCACGCTGAAGGGAGCCTCGCAGAGACAGTGGGCCACGGCCGTGCTGCTGGGAGCATCTACACTCTCTCATTAGCGGTTTATTTCCCTGTCCTGCCAAGGGGAGCTCACGGGCGGCGTGACATGGTGCCACCACCTGCTGCCACAGCCCCCGGGCCCCGCTGGCCCCCTTCGCCGCTCTCCGCTTCTTAGAGATTCGAAAAATAGGCCCCGAAACCCCACGGACCCCCAGGCCCTTCGCGGCCAGCCCCTGTCTGCGCCCCGTGCTGCGGGACCGGCTGGACGGAACGGGGTCAGCCCACAGCCAGCGAGATCCGAGGGCACCGTGACCCGGGCGGGGGCAGATCGGGCACGGAGGGAGCCGCCGGCGGGCACCGGGACGGGGCAGTGGGAGGGCACAAGGACACAGGCAGGGAGCGGGGGCACCGGGACCCGGCGGGGCCCCTCAGCCCGCCCTCACCGCGGCTCGCACTCCGCTTCCCGCCGCCCCCTCAGCGCCCACAGTGACCCCGCGCGCGCCGCGTCCTCACCTCACCCCGCCCCGGGCCGCTATTGGCCCTTTCCGCCGCCCGTCAGCAGATCCCCGCTGCCCATTGGCCGCTTGCCACCTGTGGGCGGGCGCACCTGCCGCTTCCTCATCCGTCAAGCGGCGCCGCGCTCCGTGATTTGTGAAGCGGCGGCTCCTTCACCGCCCACCGGCTCCGACCACTGGTGAGGGGAGCTGTCGGTCAGGCCGCCGCCCCGCCTTCCAGTGCCATTGGCCCAGTAACCTCTTTTCGGGCTTTCGTTTCTCTTCATTGGATAATTGAATGATGGGCGGCCGCGATTGGGCGAAAAGCGGGTCCCGGGGGCGGGTCTTGGCTCAGGAGCAGAGTCCATTGGCCGGCGGCCCGCTGTGAGTGGCAGGAAGGTGAGGGAGGCGGGGCCGCCCGGGGTGAGGGTTGTGTGAGGTGAGGGAATCTCGCGGGGTCTCGGCGGCTCCGGGCGCGGCGGCGCGCGGTGATTGGCCGCCGGGGTCACGGGGGCGGGGCCGCGCCGTG